>JACDJE010000465.1:0-33715 GCA_016647715.1 Pavo muticus | reverse complement strand
TCTCCTCTCCTCTCATTTTCTTCCTATTCTTCCTATTCTTCTCTTCTTCTTCTCTTCTTCTTCTTTTCTTCTTCTTTTCTTCTTCATCCCTTCCCTTCCCTCTTTCCCTCCCTCTTTCCTTCCCTCTTCCCTTTCCCTTTCTAACATTCCAGTTTTAACGTATTGCCACACTTCTCTCTCCCCACTGTTTCCTTCTATCTTTTCAATTTCCAGTGCCATCTGAAATCAGAACAAAGCACTGCTGGGAACTGCCCATTTATGGAGAAGAAATCCAGAGCAGCCATGAACCGAGGCATACAGCAACGACTTGGGCAGATGCAGGAATGGAAACTAATTTTAGTTATTCCATTGCAAGCTCATCACACTGTCAGTGTCACACTCTTCTTTATCTCCCATATCACGTCCAACAGTTGCCTCATGCCACAGCTATCTCCTGACAGAGACCATTGTGGGGCATATTTGTAACAATTTAGTGGCTGTATTTTGGAAAATTTCAGATCACATGTTGGGATGATTGCTAGAGCACATTAGCTTGCATCACTCTCCTACTTCCCTCAAATGGCATTCTTGTCTATGGTGTCTTGATTAGAGAGCGGCTCTGAATCTCAAACCCAGCCTTTATACAGATTTTGGAAGAGGCTGAAGATTTGCTCCATAGGAATTTTGACAGTTCTGAACAAGATGTCTCACTGTTGGTTCAGTATGAATGCTGAGATTTGATCAAAAGTGCTGTGACAGAGATATGTTATACCTCTTAACATGTTGTGGTGGAAAAATACGTGGTTTTTTTTAGGTCTGTCTCTGTTTTTAAGGGCTGATTAATGTCACCAAAGGCACTCTTGATTTTCCATTAAAACATACCTTTTTCTCTTTTACTAATGATGAATTACTTAGGGACAAAAGAAGTCATGGATGATAATGAGAACTCTCTGCATCATGTAGAAGACATTTTCAGGCTTGACACTTTTTTCCCCAGAGATTTCAGCAAATAAACAAAGGTTATCTTGTGCTATAGTGCAAATCTCTTGCAGGAACAGTAGAGGAGTGGATATTTTCTCATGGTGCAGCAGGGCATTGCACTTTGAATTCCAGCAATGGAAGTGTGGCTCAAAGTGGCTTGATCAATTTTCTGTTATGAAAGAGGGATGCATCTCTTTTGTTCTCTTCTGTCTCTTTTCTTTGTATATAATACACATTCCTGAGGGACATCACTTGTTTTTTCTTATATATCTCATATACAAAGGTGTAATTGTGATCTGACAAATAAGCATGAATTTAAATAAAAACTGTAAAGATCTTTGAGGTCATGGGATACTGGAAAAGGCCAATGTTTGTTCAGTTTCCTTGTCTTTAAAAATGGGTTTTAAAATCCTGTTAGAATTTGTTAAGGTACGCATTACTGAACCCAAATCCACCTGACTTGAGTTTACTCATGGAGAAATCACACATGGGTAATTAACTGGAAAGCTTTCTGTTTGTTCACTGGGAAACCATTTCCATCACAAAAGCCCACGTGAGCAAATGTTAATCACTCTCTCCTGGAAAAAATCCCACATCCCAATGCTATCTGCCTGCGCTGGGAGCAGGTGTGCTTCCATGTTGAAAATCAGCTGAAGGAAGGGCAAAGATGCTCTAAAAGCACTTCACATTCTTTCTCCTCATTTCCTCTTTCCCAGAGGAGCATCACACCCTTTTAATCATGGTAGATTGTCGACCTTGGCACTTCGTGGAGCCCTGCTTCGCTTTCTGGCCTTTCAGCACCAAGCTTGCTTCACACATTCCTGCTCAAACCCGTGCTCTTCTGCTGCCTCTTGACAGAAGAAGCCATGGAGGCATTGGCTTGGAGGAAGTTGCATGGTGCCTGAGATTAGAGGCTATTTTGGAGCCCTGCAATCTTCAGGACTGACCCTTTCGACAGCTAAACTTTTCCCAGGAGTTGCTGCATAGCCTTGGCCATGTCAACTGCACTTGTGGTCCTGCCCAAACTGCTCAGATCACTCTGTGCTCAGGGCTGATGTTCCCCTTCGGTTCTCACCATGGTGTAGGAATGGACAGTGTCCAATCCTCCACCAGAAGCCAGATCCAATAGAAAGAGCAAGACGAGTTAAACCTGAAAGGAGGTTGTAGTAAGATGTGTGTAGACTTCTTCTCCCTAGTTGCTAGTGATAGGAAAAGAGGTAATGGCCTTACGCAGCAGCAGGGGAGATTCAGGTTGGGTATTAAGGTAAACTTCTTTGCCAGAAGAGCAGTGATGCATTGGCACAGGCTGCCCAGGAAGATGATGGAGTCACTGTTCCTGGAGATGTTCCAGAACTGTGGAGATGTGGCACTGAGTGACTTGGATAGAGGGCACGGTGGGGATGTGTTGGGGTTGGACTTCAAGATCTTAGTGTTTTTTTCCAACCTCAATAATTCCATGACTCTAAACAGTGCCCTGCATGTGCAGAGTGCTGTTCTTGATGCTGTAGGGATCAGTGCTGAGCCTTATGTTCTCATTAGCTGCATTTTCCCATGTGCAAGTGCAAGTTCACTGGGTAAATGAACACAAACTTCCTAGGAATAAGTACCAAGAAACCTTTCTATAACTGTCTGCCTGATGAGCCATATATTCTTAATAATATAGGATCATCATATCATGGAATCATAGAATGGCTTGGGTTGGAAGGGTCATTAAAGACCATAGAATCATAGGATGGTTGGGTTGGGAGAGATCCTAAAGAGCCACAGAACCACGGGATGGCTTGGATTGGAAGGAAACCCAAACTCACCCAGTTCTAAATGCCTGGCATGAGCTTGTGCCTCCCACCAGATCAGGCTGCCCAGGGCCCCATCCAGCCTGGCCTTGGCACCTGCAGGGATGGGGCCCCCACAGCTTCTCTGGGCAATCTGTTCATTTAGGCTATAAAATTAATAACAATTAAATACTGATCTCTATTAAACTCCCTCTTCATTAGCTGAATTACCCTTCAGTATGCTATTGTTCACAGAGTTATCAAAACAAGAGCAGAAATACAAAGACAACTGGAATGTCTGAGCAGTAATTGTGCTTCTCATGAGCTACTGAATGAAGACGACATCTTTGTGGGTGAGGAAATTTGTCAGATTGCTGTGCACAAACTACTTTTTACTCATATTTATATCTGCAGGGTATGAAATTACAGATTCACAGAAAATGTCTGGACTAATATCAGGGATTAGAGAGGTCAGCAGCCCAATCTCTGCTCCAAGGCGGTGTCAGCGTTGCTTATGTCACTGCTGGAGCAGTTAAAGTAATGCTGGTTGGTTTTGTTACCCACTAAACCAAACCTACACCACAGTTTTAAACTGTAGGAAAATGGAGTAAACCTGGAAAAACCTTTCTGGCTCTGGAACTGTTCATCAGGATTAACAGAAGAGAGAGGAGACGTTGACTCCATGCGTAATTAATGGTTTAACAGACATGGTGATGATGGGTTGATGATTGGACTAGATGATCTTAGTGGTCTTTTCCAACCTTAATGATTCTGCGATCCCATGATTCTAATGGCCAGGTACAATCCTGAGAATCACCAGCGTGAAAGAGCTAAAAAACATCAGTGGTACAAATACACAAAAACTGCTTTGAAATGCAAAGCTTTCAGCCCTAAACCTTGTAAGAATCAAGCCATGCAACTCTACACATCCCAGTGCCTACAGGCTCTGAAAGGCATATCTCTGCATGCTTTTGCCTATGCATTCAAGCTGTTATTCATGCTTGTCTGAGGAGAAAAACCAGATATGAACAAGCACTAAGGATAAGGCTCTAAGTGCTGAGAAGATGCAGCACCTGTTGCCTTCCAAAAAGCAGGAGCTCTTACAGCATTCTCTTATACAGCTCTTATAGCACATGCTTACATTCTTCATGGAAAAATAAATATATTTATGTATATGAAGTCAGTGCACTTCTGAAAATAATATTTAAACATAAAAAAAGACCTCTTGAAACCATTTCTATAGGTATTACAACAAATCTACTACCTGCTCATTTCCTGATGAGAAGTCAGCTGGAAGAACTTCCTTTCCAGGAGCCAGTTACTGTGCTGCAGAAAAGAGTGAGCACTGTGCACCCTCACTCTTTTCTCACAGTTTTCAATGTTAATTTCCCTTCCTGTGACCATAGGATCTTGGATCAGCATAGCCAGGTGATGAATCACAAGCAAGAAGATTGTGTTTTTCTTATTAGGTTAACATAAGTGACCTCAGCTCCAGAATTTCCCTAAGTTTTTCTGAGCTTAGCTCCAGAAAGCCACAATGTTCAGAGATGAGTCTTAGATAAGGCTGAAGAGAATTTGTAGATAAGCTTGTACAGATAACCAGGACATAAAAATCAATCTTCCCAAGCTCAAATATCTCCTTCCAATGTAGTGTAGTGGTAACCTTGATAAATTGTTCTGCTTTTCTTATCAATTTCCCATATTTATAAGGGGAAAAGATGAATGAAACAATGTTAAAGGCCATGCTGATGTCTGTGACATCAATACCACGTGTGATTTTCACAAAGATATTGATAATTACGAAAAAAAATAGAAGAGGAATTTAAACAGCTGTGGGTTGAGTATCAGTCTAGTTACGTCCACTGGAGTTGAGGCCATTTGTGAGGGTGATAGAAGAAAGAAGAAAGATACGATAGATACTGAAGAAAATATCAAGTATCTGTGAAGGAAGAAAGTTGCAGAGATGAGGCAACAAATCACTGGATATGCTTAGCCACAGTGGAAAAGAAGGGTTTGGAAAAATCAGCAGATCAGTTTAGATTTACTCTTTGGGTAAAGCTCTTATTGTTTGCAAAGGGGAACTCTCCAACAGCTAAATCAAGAGTTACTACAAGTTCTTACCTGCTAAGTATATAAGATTAGAAAGGAAGTGAAGATTTTCTTTACTCTTTCTGTTTCTGAGCATTTGTATGGCACGCAGCACTGAGCACGAGCACTCAACACGTGCTAATGTGCAGATCACACTACAGGAACTATTCTTTGCCCTTGGTGCAAAATTCATAGATTTCAGTAGAGGCTCTATGGAATTTACGTTTCCTCTGTATCTGCATGGATGGAATTGTTCACACACGCTGAAGGAGGCAGAAAGAAAGAGCAGTTCCTCTCCAAGGAGAAACTTGTCCTATCTTCTCGTGTCCTAGCGCAGAATGTTTACAAAAAGCTCATTAAGGGAAAGGGGATTGCAAGATAGCAACAAATCTGGTGAACAGCTTACACTACACGAGATAAGAGAGGCAAGGCAACCATAGAAGAGAGCAAGCCCTATCCAATTACTGAGACCTGGCTTTGGGGAGGGGGAAGGGAGAGCGAGAGGACGGATCACAAGTTTCAATCCAAACTTGTCATCTCTCTGTGACACAAGAGGATAAAACCGCCACTTAGCCCACACGAGAGCTAGAGCTTGTTGAGTGTGGTCAGAGGCCGGAGCGAAGCCATGGATTCCATAGTCCTCCAGCTGTGGGCTGGCCTCTGCCTCTTGGTTCACCTTGCCGCTTGCAGTCCCATCCTGAGCTTGGAGCACTCTTCCTTGGAGGAAGGCGAGCCTCTTTTCGATGAATTCCTGTCCGAGCAGGATGGCGTTGATTTCAACACCTTGCTTCAGAATATGAAGAACGAGTTCCTGAAGACGTTGAACCTCTCCGACATTCCTCTGCACGAATCGGCCAAAGTGGACCCACCAGAGTACATGCTAGAGCTGTACAACAAGTTTGCCACTGATAGGACATCTATGCCGTCTGCAAATATCATTAGGAGCTTCAAAAATGAAGGTAAGATATGTATATCTCTAGAAATGGTCACCCTTGTAGTCAACGTGAAGTGTGTATATATAGTCAACCAGGCATTGAGCACACAAGAGGGAGTAAAGGCCTTTCGGTGAGAGCACCGTTAGCAAAAGATAATTAATACTGCTTGTAGTAATGTCACTTGCTATGAGATGGATCCCTTTTCCTTTGCTTTTGAGATTGTAAGTTTTCAGGGGAACCTGATATTCCTCTAGTGTTTAAGAGTATAATTTGAGTGCACTGTTTTCATTGTCCCCAAAATGACACTTGTTGTTTGTTATTATCTGCCTGATTTTAAATCCTTAGTATGATTTGAATTGAAGTCAAGAAATTATTATACATATTGTTCAAAGTTGCAGTATTTTCTGATTGTGAGCATAACAAAATGTGGATTTCTGTTAATAGCCTCTCACTTTTGATCCTCATGGGATTTGTACCATTTTCTTCCTTTGATATCTGAGCACAGTTCAGCCAATATGTAGAATTTTGTATCACACTTAACGTTGGGTTTTTTTTTTTTTTTTGGAGAAATAGGATATTTCGTATTAAAAATTATATATAAAAAAAGGAAGCTTATTCACGACCTCACATAGCTCCCTATTTTTCTGCTTCAACGTTTCCCCTCATTTCAGCAAAGACAGGATAAATTTCAGTGATAACATCCAACATTTTCTTGACAGTCATTAGCGCCAATGTGGGATTTATGTTAAAAATGTTTTTCAACCAATTGTTTTCAAATACCAGTCATTCCACTTGGCAAGTACAAGTGCTTCCATTCTTTATAGCTTCTAAGAGATACATGCAACTACTCAAATTGCTGCAAGACTTCTGCACATTACCCTAATTAACGTATAACAGCCATTACTGCATTTTTATCACTCTGCTCAGTCCTGCCAGGCCTGGACACTCTTTATTGGCAATGTGTTTCTGGTTTGTAGAGGCACTGCTTTGTGATTTAAATCTCCTTTACATATCCAGAGTGGGAGAAATTATTGAATGGTTGATGGCAAACCAGTTAGACCCACGGGTGAACAGTTATTCATCTCAGTATAAATGAAGACACATGCAGGAATGCCTGTTGTTCTTTTCTCACTCTGCACTACGCAGGAGAAATGAACAAGATGAAATCTGTCGATTACACCGTGCCAACCAATAAAATACAGCGTGGTTCAGTGACGTAAATCTGGAATCATTCCGCTGGCAAAATGAGCAAAAATGGAACAAACTGAGCTTTTTGCCTGTACTAAGAGCAGGGTTCACTGCTCTGTGCCCTTCTGTGTGATGTTCCATCTCTTCTTCATCTCTGCAAAAATTCTATACTGGGATAGGGCAAATTTGGTGTAACTTTCCATCAATTCGGTTTTTCTCTCACATCTGCTATCCCAAACATCAAGATGCTAAGTGGGACTACTGATGTTAACACAGCTGCACAAGCACATGATTATACAATTGTTTGGGGGTTTTTTTTATGTCTTTAAAATCCATGAAATGAAGAACCAGCCATTTCATGCCAAAATCACTCTTTTTAATATAGAAATTAGCTACATGTAACCTCCAAGGCAGTAGAAACAGACTTTTTTTGCTCACCTGAAAATCGGCGGTGATGGTAGTTTCCTTGCTATTCATTAGGCCCTTTATTAAATTTGTAATTGCTATAAAGATACTATAGAAATGTAACATGAGGCACAGCTGGAAGTAGGTCTGAGTATAATGCATCTATTGCAAACAGAACTGCAGTGCTCTATCAGTGAAGGTCCTCAGGGAAATCTCTATTTTCCTATGGATTTGGGATCCCCCTTCCTGACCCTGCCAGGGATGTACTGGTAGCAGTAAGGTATCTCAGCCTATGGACTTTGTAGTTGAAGTGCAAAGTCACATCTTGACTTAGAAATGAATGCTTTTCTTGCCCTGTTAGTGCTGACCCAGCTTGTTACATATCATATAGCCATGGTGTAGTGAATTCCTTGTGCCTGTTTTCTCAACGGTCAGGTGATATTTCTTCATTCTGTTGGCATCTGTAACCATTAAGGTTGGAGAAGACCACTCAGATCACTCAGATCACAGCTAAGCATCCCTGTGCTTGAATAGCATTGTTTTTCATCTCTCAGCACTCCTATGCTGGTGCTGTATGGAATATAATCAGCTCCCATCTTATCAATTGATGAGTAGGGAGATGCAAGCTCCTCTTTTTTTAGTTTATGAACTGATGGAATTGCTAAAGCAGAAAAAAAATAGAAAAAAGAAGAAAGGCAGGTGCCTCAAGACCTACTTCATGGCAGTAGGAAAATTCATGTGCTTAAGTGAGCTGCTTGCTTAAGTGCCTTGATGGAGTTTGGCCAATGATTGCAGTTTTATCAATGTCCCTTTTCTACAAAGATATCAAAATTGGAGGTGTCAGAGATGAAGATAATAACAGGTCCCAAGCAGCTTGCTTCTGCAGAAAGTTTACATGTAGTCTCTATGTCTAAATCTGTCTTCTAAGTTATAAGTAGACAGCACAGTAATTCAGTAACAAATATACAATCATTAGCTAAGATTCCTACGTTGAACAAGGAAATGCATACTGCTATGTATAAACAAGCAATGCAGACAGGACAGACAGCCTGAATGACAAGCAGATATCGTGTGCTTCTTAGATGTTTTATTAACAAAGCTGAGTACAGCTGACTGCTCGCTTGAAACTCCCTGACTCTGTGGCAACATTCCTATTGATTGATAGTTCATATTGGATGTTCACTGCCTGCTCTTCCTAACCTGGAGCCTTTACAGCTTTCCAAGCAACTTTTCCTCCTGTCATGCTTGGTCCTCTGCATTGCTGAGCATGTTTCAGCAGGAGGAAATACTTGCTAGCACGAAAACACACAGCAGACACAGATAGAGGCTGCTATTCTTGCATATGCAGCCTATATGTGTCATCTATCTCATGTTCACTCCGGTGCCATATCTTTCATCCCTTCCTTTGCTACACTGACTGGTTTTGTCTCATTTTTTAAGTACTTACTGAGAAGCTATTTCATCTTGGTATTAGACCACACATTTTTAACAAGTAGTCCTTCCAGGTGACTAGGAAGCCCTTGAAGCCATGAAAGTAGTAAGAAAATCCGTAAGTCCAGATTTACAGTCTTTATCTTATGTGGGATCTCACTGTCTATCTATATCTATAATAAAGTTGTGGGTTTTTTTCCAAGGACAGCTGAGAAAACACTCTCCTGAAACTGCTGGACTGAAACCATGCAATGCAAAACATGTCAGATGAACTTCAGTGCATGTGTTTCTGGATATATTGACCCTTCTAAAATATCTCATCTTTGTCATTTCCAGACCTTGCTTCCCACCCTGTTGGTGTCGTAGGAGTTCGGAAATATCCCCTCCTGTTCAATGTCTCCATCCCTCATCATGAAGAAATCACCATGGCAGAGCTGAGGCTCTACACCTTGGTGGAGAGGGACCAAATGCTTTACGATGGGCTCGACCGAAAGGTCACCATTTTTGAAGTGCTGGAAAATGACCATATGGGGGTAGGAGAAGAAAGAAAGATCGTGGTGCTGGCATCCAGACAGATCTACGGCACAAGCAGCGAGTGGGAGAGCTTTGAGGTGACCGAAGCCATCAGGCGTTGGCGAAGGGCAGGGCTGACCACGCACCGGCTGGAGGTTCACATTGAGAGCAGAGAAGGGGAGGAGCAGAATGGAGAGGGGAAACTCGATATCGACATCAACTCTGAGGCTAAGCACGTGCCCCTGTTGATTGTGTTCTCTGATGACCAAAGCAATGATAAGAAAGAGGAGAAGCAAGAGCTGAACGAAATGATAGACCATGAGCAGCTCCTGGACTTGGAGAACCTGGAGGTTGGCAATTTCCACGGACACCCTGGTGAGGAGGCTCTGCTCCAGATGCGTTCCAACATCATTTATGACTCTACTGCTCGAATCCGAAGGAACGCAAAAGGCAACTACTGCAAAAAGACTCCACTCTACATAGATTTCAAGGAGATTGGCTGGGATTCCTGGATCATCGCTCCAACAGGATATGAAGCTTATGAGTGCCATGGAGTATGCGCCTACCCCTTAACAGAGCACGTCACCCCAACAAAACATGCCATTGTCCAGACTTTGGTTCACTTGAAGAATCCCCAGAAAGCCTCCAAGGCCTGCTGCGTGCCCACCAAACTCGATCCTATCTCAATTCTCTACATGGATGCAGGGGTGGTCACCTACAAGTTCAAATATGAAGGCATGGTGGTATCAGAGTGTGGCTGCAGATAGTAGCAGGGAACACATGCACAGGGGAGTGCACAAGGGAAGTATTTAATGATTCAGTCTGTAAATTTGTACATTTCGGATTTCCTATTTAATAAGGTTATTTAATGAGGCATGTACAGATAATTGTATGTTTCCTGTCACGGGGAATGGGCAAGTCATATGACCGTAGGGAATGTATATTTTGTTCCATTGCTTGCTTCTTGCTATTCTGTTCAAATTATGACTGTCTCTCTTCATACCTGAGCATAGAGCAGATCACTGGATTGTTTGGGTGGGCTCTTCATGCCAGAAGGGGCACATTCAAATTCACGGGAATAAAGGCATCCTTTTGTGCTTTGTAAATGGTGATTGGCATGTGTAGGGATTTCCAGAGTGACTAAAGCTATGGGCAATACATGCCTAGATTGTTTAGTTGTGTGTAAAATCTTTACAAAGATCTTTACATGCTCAGATATTTCTTTGAAAATTTATCTCTGAAGCTCTTAAATCCTGACAAACCTCAGGCTCCAATATCACTGAGACAAAAGATTTAGAATGGTACCAGTTCATACCAGCTCAGAAACTGGTCCCCCCCAACCAGTCCAGTAAGCTACGTACCATACATCCACGTAACCCAGTTCAAATGGCCAAATAGTATTGCATTTAGTCTGCATAGAAATAGACAGAAAAGGAAACCCCATTGTGCCAGCTAGATAGAGAGGATCTTTCCTTTATGTATGTGCTGAAGTTGTCAATTCGTAAAGGTACTGCCCCCCCTTAGATGATATATGATGGAGTCACATGCCATGTTTCCGCCACTCTTCTGCAACAAATCGCAGTGATAAGAAGGTGTCGGAGCTGAGAAACAATAGACCCGTCACTTTATTTATACTAAGCTGCAAATTTGTCAGATTCTTGGGAAAGTGTAAGTGACACTGACTCTTTTAGCCTGTACCAGAGCCTACTGTACTGTCCCCTGCATCTGTTTTACACTTTTAAGGGAAAGTTATCTTCACTGGAAGTGATAAGGGCCTTTGAAAGAATCACTCTCACACTTCATGGGAATGAACACAAAAGACTTTACCATGCACCAACTAAAACCAGTCTCACCTATTTTCACACATACTCTTCTGTGCTTCCCATAATTTATTGATCTATTTATTGACTGCCTGCCTTTGTAATATAATGTAGAATACAGAATGTTTTATTTTTGTGCTTGTATGTAACCCCACTTGGATAAAACCTTGTACCGACCCTACTGGATGTGGACTCTCTCTGTTGAGTTGTGATGCGTGGAGATTGGGATCGACAATGTTTTTCTGCCCTAGATACTTGTAAATACTGTACCCCATGGTAACCTCCAATGCTTACAGAACTATTCACCCCAGTGATTTATTTAAACAGCATTCTGGAGGGCATATGGTGTTGCCCACTCTATGACCACTGCGTGGTTCCCAGTAGCAAGTTGAGCCATGGCTCTGTATGGCTTCACTCCTCCCAATGTAGCTGGCACTGCTCACAGGCCTTTCCCTACAGCCACACTGCAATCTCAGTCTGTCCTTAATGGCACGCTGCAGGAATTCAGGGGAGGTGTGATATCTCCCTCTGCTGACATGAACCGCCGCGGCCAACGGTTGAAGTGTCACCATGCAAATCCTTTCAAAACTCTCCGCAATTCTTATGAAGCCATTTGCCAAGACAAACCATTCACCTTGTTAGGAGTGATAATCCAGCATTAGGGAGATAATCCGACATTTGCTTTTATCGGCTCTTTTCTGCAACTGTTCCTGTGGCAGTGATCTACCCAACATGCTTCTGCACTGCTGTCCTTTATCGAACAGCACCAACACTTCTGCTCACCAATTAAGAGGATCTTTGCCTTAGAAACATTATGTGACCCAATAGAACCACCCACTACCATTATACACTTCCTAGTGACCACACAGCATATCAGAGTGGCTGCCTTCGCACTCTCTTATTGTTCTAATAGAGGAGATGAGATACAAGAGTACTGCAGTGCTAGTGTGGGTAGCCATGTAGTTCTATCAGTAATTAAACCTGCACATATGGATATTCACAAGTAGAAATCAGCAGATACATCTACAGTTCTTATGTAGGATTACATGCCAGCCCATCTTTTGGTATTAGTAACCTTTCTTTTTATTAAAACAAGGATGGATTGTATGAGATGACCTTTAAAGGTCCCTTCCAACTCAAATGATTCCATGATTGGGTATTTCAGACAGATTTGTGATGAAAACCGGTAAAGCATGAGATGTACCCAGGTATTATGTTATTTCAGGAGGAAACTAAGCATCTCTTGAATCCTTCAGCTGCAACTATGCTTTTCATAATCAGATATGAGAACTACTGAGAACAGCATTTCATTTATTAATGTGTGCCTGTTAGGATTGCATTCCTGCTTTGACAGCAAAACCTTACCTTGACTTTGCCTTTGAAAATATACAGGCAAAGACATTTGCTGGAGTTAAACAGCAGAGATCAAGCAAAATAGCACAGAAAAATTGGAAGAGTTGTTTTATAATGTGTTTTCCTTAAGTAGTAAATTAAGGCTGCAAAGTCAGAAGTGCTCGGCTTTCAACACACCTGTCCATATAGATATGACACTCACAAATAACATGGTGAGAGCATGACAAGAGCCAGTGCTATCAAGCTGTACGTGCTGGGGAAGTCGGTGACAAGTCCCTGAAAGAGCATTCTAGTGCTCACTTTCTTTTTCTTTGTTTCTTTACTCTTTCCTTCCTCCTCTTCCTACTCATCCACATTAGCACCATGGCTTCTGTTTCTAGCAGAGTTTATTTTTCATATTAAGTAGTAATGTGCTCTTCCTTTCATTTATGATCTATATAATATCAACATGATCCCTATCTTAAGCTCTCTTCTTGTGGACCCAAACTTCTTCAACATTTCCATGACCATTTTAACCCTATAACTCTTCCCAATGCCTCTTGACCTTTGGAACACCTTTGGAGCCAAAGCCATGAGGTTCAGTCTCCCCAAAACTGAAGTCACTTAGGAAAAAACATCTCCCAGAGCAACTAAAAGCTGCAACCAAAGCCTACTCCCATCTTCTTCTTCCTATCTCCAGACACTGTCCATCTTACACTGGCATTTTGGTGCCTGGATTACCTACCAGCCCAATGGAAGGGTTTCAGTGAAGTATTTTCTGACCTCAGCACCAAGTCGAACCCCAACAGAATCTGTCACTTATTAAAAAACAAAACAGAACAAAAAAAAAAAAAAAAAAAAAAAAAAAAAAGAGGATTTCCTGGCATTTGAACATCTGCTTCAAGAATTTGAAAAACTACAGCCCAGGGTTAATTTAAACTTCCTTATAACCCAGTTCAACATTTGGAGTGCAAACACTGTTAATAGGATGGGAACTGGGGTGGTGGTGGGTTGCTTACTATGCTGGGAAACAAAGCCAGAACGAAACTAGCTTGAGATAGAGGTTTTGTTTATATTGCTGACCCATCTGTCTTCATTAATGCACTATTTACAGGAAAAGTTACAAAATTAGCTTCTGCTCCTTCTTCAATTACAACAGCAACAAATAAAGGCAGAATGGCTTGTTTGCCCTCGACTAAAAATGGAAATTCTTATCAACACCCCTTGGAAGAAGAAGTTTATTATATGGAGCATATTATTGTTGAATATTAGTGTTGGGCTCAGGCATTTTGGCTGGAGCTGTGCATTTCTGGCACAGGCAATATCAGGAGTGAAGAGTGGTCAAGGAAGTGCTATTGCTGCAGAAAGCCTCAAATGTTGGCCCATGCTTTGCCCTAAACATCTAACACTAAGGTAGAAATAATGTGGTTTTTCTCTCATTTCTAGAGTGTAGATGTCTAAATGCGGATAAATGAAAGCCCAAATGTGCACACCCTGAACCTCCTTCGGCCAAAATGAAGCCAATTTGTGGCCAGAAGTTAGCAAGCTGCCATGCAAAGCACTCATGGCATTGGCACAGCCATAACCCAATGAAGATTTGAGTTTGTGGCCTAACATTCCTGGACACTTCCTAATGATAACAGACTATCTAACCTACTGCTGTGTTGAGCTTTATTAAAATCATAAAAAGAAAAAGCCACAGGGGTTGGAAGTCAATGATCTTTAAGGTCCCCTCCAACCTAAGCCGTTCTGTGATGGGTTGACAGTTGAACTTGATGATCTTAGTGGTCTTTTCCAACCTTAACGATTCTACAATTCTGTGTTTTACACTCCAAGCCCAATGAAATGGAGGCATGCATGAAAAAGAAAAACAAAGGAAGCAGAGATCCTCCCTTTCTGTAAAGCCTAAAGCCAGTAATTTCCAGTGGGCAGGCAGGTTTGTCATGGTTACATCTCATTTGCACGTCCCAATAGAAGGAGAAGCTTCCAAGTGACCTCAAGACCTTGGGAACAAATCCAGCTGTTGAGTGCCCTGCCTCACTCTCCTTCATCCACCCATTGCCTTGCTCTTCCTCATGACCCTCAACACTGCCCACCCACTTTTGCTCAGACCAGACACGTGTTTTCTAAGGCTGCATCGCTGCAAGTTGTTCCCTGGGGAGTAGGACGTGAGGCACGTAGTGTGTCTGCTGAGCGTGCACAGGAGCATCTTGCTGGGTAAACACAACCAAAAGTGGTAGAAGGAGCAGCTGTTAGAGCTACTGCTGCTTTTCCTGGATGGAAATAGAGGAAAAAGTCCACCTTTTGATACCCTTGTCAAGAAGATGAATAGTGGATGGTGATACATGCTGAGGTCTTGCTAAGAGCTCCTGCAGCAACAAAGCACGTTTGCTTTCAGGTGCATTCTAGGTGCATGCCAACTGACCGTACTGCCTCACTTTGGGCATCGACAAAAGCAGAATTTCAGCCAGCAATGGCCTGTGAAATCTGCATCCAGCCCCGTCCACTGTGCAGATTGCTAACAAAACCCTTCAGGATATGGCTGCATTACTCCTGCAAATGGAGCTACTTCTTGGAAAGGACAAAGTCAGAAAATACAGAATAGACTTGTCAATGTATGCATTGTAATAATATATCACCAGTGGGTGATATATCACATCCAACTAAGTGAGCTTACATTGGGAATAGGAAATTAGCATGTTTGTTTAACACCGCTGGATGCGTGCCCAACATGATTCTGTGTGCAAGGCAAATTGATCAGCCCCCAGCTCAGCACTGCAAGGGCTTTGCAGGACCTTTGATTGCATTTTTTAAGTAAACAAAGGAAATGCGGGGGATAAAAGCAATCAACATGGTTGCAATAAAGGAAATGATATGAGAGGAATGGATTTCCGTGACACGGAGCAATGCTTCTGGAAAAGAAGTGCGTTTTTTTTTCTCCCTAGCTCCAAACACTACAAATTTTCTATGAGATAGGACCAACGAAAACAATATGCGGTGTTTTATTTTAAAGGAGCAGATGCATACCATGAATCCAACATCAGCACGACCACATTTTGCAGGAGCTGCTGCCTGCAGTGACTTTGGGCCCAGGGATGCTCAACACCACGCGGAGCTCCCCAACGTCCTTCAGCTCCGTGTGGCTGATGCTGTCCAGGATGGTGCTGAAAAGATATGTGTGAAGTGAGAAGGTTTAAACACAGGGTGGTCCCTGGAATCAAGCACGGCTTGCTAACTAGCAACAGAGGCTAAACAACAGCCCAACCTTCCATAGCGCTCAGGTTTATGTTGGCTTTGCTATAGCAACTCCTTATCGCCCCGGAGATTAGAGCATTTCAGATCTGTTGTTGTGAGATTTGGTGGAATCCATTTCCTGAGCTGTCACCACTGGGCTAATCATGCAGAGCTGAAATGCAAAGGTGGCAAAACGAAACTAATTGTCGTGCAATACTGGAGATGCTTTTGCCATTGCCAGATTTTAGATGTTTGGCTTTGGATGCTGATGCAGAGAGCCCCGTGGCCTGAACTGTAACCCAGCTGAGCTGTGAGCAGAGCAAGTATCTTAATAGGAAAAATGATTCCTTCCTAGCATTTATACTTATTATTATTATACTTATTATTGCTTGTTGTGCTTGCTCTGCACCAGACCTACCCTAGGACATCCCAATTTAAACTCCCCCAAAAATGAGAGTGGGGGTCCATGGGAAGCTGAGTCACATTTAGGGGACCAAAGGGCTGATCCAGCAGCGGAGACATCGCAGTGGTTTATTTTGGCTTACACCAGCTGGTTGCTGCTGGAGTAGGCACAAAGTAGCACAGCACCACTCCAGTCCAAATTCCTATTCAGAATTTCATTTTGAAATCATTCTTGCTGGAAAAGCAGTGACACACTCAGCTTTCTCCCTGGGATTTCTCCAGCTTGCATTGCTGTTTTTCACCCTCCTTTGCCAATCAATGGCTGACAACAGATTTAGCCCAATAATATAGATTGCACATCTCGTGCTTCCTCTGTCCACCCCAATTAGTGCAATAGAGATAAGCAACGTGCCCTGAGCTACGAGCTAACAGGCTGTGCTTAGCGGGGCATGCATCCCCCAGCACAGCCTGGGGGGGCTAACGAGCTCCAGGACTGGCAGGAAGGGTTGTCTGGCAAGTCTGGCAATCTAGTTATTATCCCAAATATTTATAGATGTTGGGATCCAAGACTCCCAAGTCTGGCTCTGCTTCTGTGTGCTGCAAACATTTTCAAAGACTTCATTGTTGGAAAACAAAAATCTGTGGCCCCAATGGCTTGACTCTCATTGAGGCAGAAGACCTCATTATTTTAGCTCAAACGTTGAGCATTGAGTCATCTGCTGTAAACTTCTTTGCCTCTCCTGGCCAAGGCACTGCAAGATTTGCACTGCTGCATGCACAGCTTAATGGCAATGGGCTCCTCGCTCGCTGGTATCCAAGATAAAATAGGTTCATAGATTCATAGAATGTCTTTGGTTGGCAGGGACCTTAAATGGATGGACTGCTGTGGTACGTGGAAGGTCAAGCAAAAAGCATTCTAATCACTTGAGCCCGACATCAGTGTCCTAAAAAGACAATGTAGATGCCCATGGCTCCATGTTTTGATGGGATGATGGGATGCCAGGGGGCTTTGCCTTGGCTGGTGTTCCTGCATGGGATTTCTGAGCATCCTAATATAATGGAACAGAGGCTCTTCTATGATTGTATTTCTAAAAGCAATTCTGCTTGCCACTATTAGCAAAGCTTTATATTTGAGTGAGCAGAAGCAGGTCAGAGTGGATGACAGCAATTTAATCTCCTGGTGCTTTTCTGTAACTTCTTGTGCTATCCTTGACCCTAAGCCAGCTCCCTCCCACTGCCAGCTAGGGGAAAGATCCAGTCCCATAGCAACAATGATTTTCTAAGCCTGTATACTGCGCAGCCTGTAAATGCTATTTATCCACATTTCAGACTTGTTCATGCTGGATGGGAACAAGGCAGTGAGAGATAAGGATTCTCCCACTCCACCTATGTGTGTGGAAGCACCACAGTTTCCATGGACAGCTGACAGGTATTGCTTGAAGCTGTTGTGTTGGGAACAGCTCTAGGGATGTGGATACCTACCCCTGGAGTTGCTCACGGCCAGGCTGGATGGGGCAACCCGATCAGGTGCCTGATGTAGTGGTTGGCAACCCAGCCCACGGCAGTGGGGTTGGAACTGGAGGATCTTTGAGGTCCCTTCCAACCCAAGTCATTCCGTGATCCCATTTTTCCTTTGATTCTAACTTTCCTTGGGGTGCTTGGTCCTCGTCACGGAGCTGAGGAAGGAAACAAGGCAACACTACTGTGGAAAGCAAAAAACTGACCTCTCACATGCTTAGGAAGCAGATGCCAAACCAATCGCAACTTCTTTAACGAGAGGTCAAAGCCTGTCCCCACCTCTCTGGCTGCTTCCAAAATGCTCTCATTTGGAAATATCTCCCTGGACGTGGCAAACAGCATCACGGCCAGCTGACGACATTAAAGGAACATCCCTCTGTTCCCAGTTCTTGTTATCAGTGCGTGGTGTGAAGAGGGCTGAAATATCATGTTGTGTTTTTACGTGCGATAAAGCAAATTTTCAGAAGGTGTTGATGGCACCTAAGCACCCTTTTGGGCAGGGCTATGCATGAAAAATGGCTTTTTTGGAAGCCTCCTCACACGGTGGGCTCAGGGGTAAATAAGATGCTGCCTCCTCGCTGAGCTCTCTGCTTATTGGGGTTTTCATCTTGGTGGATTTGCTGTGTGCTGAAGGTTGAGCCTAACAGTTAGGAAAACTGCACCCCATTTCGTATCACTCAGGCTGTGTATTTGGCTGAAATTAAGAGCTGGCTTCTTAAAATCAGCTTGCTTTGGGGGCATCATGTATGTGCAGGAAGGATGTACAACGCTCTCTCATTCCTGGGGAGAACAACATGTTCTCATTGCTTTCCATTCCTTTGCACAAGCCACCCTAAAGAATGGCTGGACACATTTCCCACACGTCTACCTCGCCTCCCATTGCAACTTGCTGTTTTCTGCAGTAGCCAAGCTAAAAAAGGAAAGTTACTATCATGCCAAAAATGTGATTTTGATAAAATATGAGGGGACAAGTCAGCATAAGCGTGACCAGCTTGGGATCCAGCAGGAAGAGTGTGGGAATGATAATTTTACTTTCTTGCCTCTCACGCCTACTAAATGCAAGGGTATAACAAAGTGAATTACTAAATGAATGCATCAAATCCCAAAGAAAAGCAAAACGGATTTTTGCTATAGTGCAAAGAATGCTAGGCAATGAGAGCAGGGCTAAAATATGTCATATAAGATGTCACATCTCTGCTCCATAATGCATGATTTAGGAAAAAAATCTCAGAAAGAGTGGTGATGCATTGTCACTTATTGCCTAGCGAGGTGGTGGAGATGTGACATGGTGGGACATGGTTAGTGGGCTCGGTGGGGATGGGTTGGGTTGGACTTGGGGATCTTAGAGGTCTTTTCCAACCTTTATGATTGTATGATTTAGTAGATTGAGATGCATTCAGATCTGTGGGTTTACTTGCTTTAATTTGGAAGTCTCTTTCTTACAGAGAAAGAAAAATCCCACGGGTGTTTTGCAGGTTATCTTACAAGCTCTCCCATTGTCTTGTAGGGGATGCTCTTATGCCCTGTGGCTGCGCAATGTGATGGCTGAGGGGCTGAAAAAGTCTTTTTGGTGATGCAACTTTCTCACCCTATGATGCCCAGGACAAGACTGATCTGTGTATAGGGATTACTATTTATTCTCTTGTAAATAAAAATAATGTATTCTTATGTGACAGTAACAGCTCTGAAACGTAGGTCATACATCAGTCAGTTTTTGGAGACTTCATGTGGTGCCTGCAGCAGAAGATCTGGAAGTGCATTACATCCAGAGCAGGACTTGGGCATGGCCAACGTTCAGGCTTTGAGTGGAGAGACGTACCCACAGGGCTGCAAAGCTTCTATATGTCAGTCCCATGCTTCTCTAAACCCATTGCTATCTCTCTCTCCAAAAAAAACAACAAACCAAAACACTTCTTTTTCTTAAAAAGGAAAACCCTCCTTACCCCACAGAACCCAGGAGCACCCTCAGCTCACATGATGCCCATGCTGCTCCCAGAAGCTGCTCGCTCCCCCCATGCACTTGGGAATTTCCAGGCCACCTGACCTCCATTGGAAAGTCTATCTTTTAAATATGACCACTATAAACACTCCACATTTTAATGGGCAGAATATCTTCAAAGAAGTTACTCTGCTCCCCAGAAACAGCTGTGGTTTGATAGAGGTTATTTTGCCTATCTGCAGCGGAAATGGGGGAATGCACAGTTTATACTAAATTAACGTGCACTTGTCCTAATCGCAGCCTTCTGAGCTGCAGCCAAGCCTTCCCACGTCATCACGCTCTGCTGTGGGCCGTGGAGGAATTATTTGCCTCTTCACACTTTTGATCTGCACAGAAAAGAGCGTGTGGCATTTCCAGCCCAGATGCTCACAATGTTTCTCCTGGACCCGATGGGGAAACATCTCCCTAAATGACTCCCAGGCCTCATGAATAGATCACAGAATCAGGAATGTTGGAAAAGACCTCTGAGATCATCTGGTCCAACCATCAACCCACCCCATCATCCCATTGACCACGTCCCTAAGTGCCACATCCGCAGTTCTTGAGCACCTCCAGGGATGGTGACTCCACCACCTCCCTGGGCAGCCTGTGCCAATGCATTACCACTCTTCCTGACAAGAAATTTTCCTAATATCCAAAGTAAACCTCCCCCAGTTCAACTTAAGGCCATCACCTCTCATCCAATTGCTGTTACCTGGGAGCAGAGGCCAATCCCCTCCTCACCACCACCTCCTTCCAGGAAGTCATAGGGAGCGATAAGGTCTCCCCTGAGTTTCCTCTTCTGCAGGCTAAACAATCCAATTTCCCTTCTTAACAAGCTCTCTGTAGAGGCAAAATATTATTTAAATGCTGAAGTAGCACTCCTGATGTCATCTGAAATCTCATGAAAAAGAATGGGAGCAAGCTGCTCTGTGGGCTGAAGGTCCTTTCCAACCCAAACCCTTCTGTGATTCCATGATTTAAGAATTACTGAGTTTCAGACCTGAAACATGTTGAAACTTGTTGTTCACAGCAGGGGCAGAGGACCTTATCTATGGGTTGGTTTGCACTGGGCACCCTCCATTGCAAAGTGAGCACTGTGATTTTGCAGCACCTCCATGCATGAATTACTCAAGTTGGGCAATGAGAGGCTTTGCAACCTATGGGGACCCTAAGGCAAGGAAAACCACGCAGAGTCTGAGTTTATCATGGGAATGTTCTGTTTATGGGTCAGGCTCCTAAATGCAGCTCAACTCTTACGCACATTTCCTTTACCTGGATTCTCCAACCATGGCTGAGCAAGCACAGATTCAATACACGCACTATGTCTGAGCTTGAGCCTAAGGAGTTGTCAGCTTCAGGGCTACAGAACTCCCCCACAGCAAGTGCTATATACCCAATATTGACTTTTATTCTCTATGAACACTTTCCCACTCCCATCTTTCTCTTTTCACAGTCTCTTCTGCATCTCTTTCTCTCACCAGTCTTTTTTTAGTGCAGACCTATGCCAAGCAGATCTGCAGCCTGTCTCGAGCTGAACTTTCACTTCAAGTCCTCAGTAACAGCAATCCATTTGCATTAACTCCATCGTGCTTGGCACAGAAGAGTGCATTTAATCCTACAAGTCTTTGTTGATCCCCTGCTGATCCCCTTTCTGTACCCACAGAGGCTGGGCTGAGGCTGTGCATTGTGGGTCACCCTTCTGAACACCACTGAGTGAAAGGTTTCAGGGTCTTGTTCTATTTTTCCTACACCAAAAGCTTCAGAGCAGCATCGTGGTGACTCATTGGCAGGCAGTGCGAAAGCAAGCAGCTAAAGCAACATGTTTACAATTAGCCACGTTGATTGGTCCTCATGCCAATGGCAGCAAGTGATGGGCAGAGACCCAGCATCATCACTGTGTTGCAAACCCAGGTTTCCACCAAGATGGCCAAGAGAATCCTGATGCAATAACAAAAGATAGAGAGCTCCGTGTATGGGCGTGTGAAACTCCAAAGCCTCAACAGCAACCATGCTGGGTTTATATACACATGGCTGTAAGGATCAGCAAGTTAAAATAACTGAAGAGCCATTTAACTGAAGAAGTTGTTGTGATTTTTGTGATTTCACAGCTGGAGCCTTGAGTCTTGCACAGCACAACAAGGGATGGGACACGAGGTTTCTTGATGGACCCAACGAGTTGTCTGGGCTTCTCTTGCTCTATAAGAGCAATAACCAAGTGCATGTGTTGATGCAAATGTCTCGGTTGTGTTGCTGACAGCATTTGCAGCCCGGCACCCAGGCATGCTGTGAGATGGGCTGTGCCACCTAAGACCTTGGGGGTTTTCCATCTCCCCAGCCCCAGGATTTAGGGATGCTCTGTTCCACTCAGAAGCACTGCTGGTGTCTCCAACACAGAGCCAGCTGGCTGGCAGGAAGGACTCTTGTTGCTTTGGGGATTTTTTTGTGCAAGATATTCTGATTGAGCAGCAAGAGGTACCGGCCTGTCCTACTGAAAGAGGACTTGAAAAAACACACAAGAAAAAGCTAAACAGTATTTTGGAAATTTCCTGTTTCAGAGCATAAACCAGCCTCTAAATTCCAGGCTCCTTCCTCCACACAAGCCCACAGCCGTTTGCAGGGCATTGGACAACACAGATCCCTGACTCTGGTCCTGCTTGGCAATTCCTTTGGATTCGTGCAGCTGCATTTTATGTTTGTGCACAGCTGGATGTCTTCTCCTAGTTGGTTTTGGCATCGCTTTTGCTCCTGGATTTAGCAATGGTTTTTATCTCCTCCTCTAGCATCTTGTTCTTCTTCTCCAAGTCCTCCTGCAAGCGCTCCATGCTCTTCAGCTTCAGCTCCAGCTCCTCAGACTTCTTCTTCTCCCTCTCAACGTCCTGGTTCAGCCTCACCACTTTGGCCCAAACGTCGTAGTTTTCCTTCTCGAGGCTGCAGAGAGAAACAGAACACAAAAGGTTTGGAGCAGAAGAGAGCTGAGAAGTGAGAGTTTGACTCTCCAGGCCTCTGACCTCTGTGTTGTTAAGCAGTAAAGCAAGCTGGAGGTGCTGTCCTGATCCCCTGATCATCACCGGGTGCATCACAGTGCAACAAATCAATATCTGTGCTATATAACGATATGATAACAGTATGTGAAGCTGTGGCAACAGTGATGGCTGCAACCATTGGATGCTGTAATAATACTGCTCTTGAATTCTGGATAGTGCAATAAGGGTGGTAAGGCACTGGCATAGGTTGTCCAGAGATGTGGTGGACGCCCATCCGTGGAGACACCCAAAGTCAGGCTGGACGTGGCACTGAGCATCTGTTCAAGTTGTGGCTGTCCCTGTTCATTGCAGAGGAGTTGGAGTAGATGACCTTTTAGGGTCCCTTCCAACTCAAACACTCCTATGGTTCTATGATAGTATAATAATACAATATTGTAGCAATAATGATAAGTATGACTATGCAATTATTGCAGAAATATTAGAGCACCATACAATGATACAATAAGAACCATAGAGTGTAAACAGTGCAGTAACACACTATTAAGTCATGAGAGCACAGCACACGAGAATTGAATTTGAGATAATGCACTATAATGCTGTATTTTATCATTAGTCAATTGCTATTATATCCTGTAAATAAAGGTAAATAATCCTATGCAGTTCTGCTGCTGCAATAAAGATGTCATCAACCCTCAGAGCAGCACACAGCAGCACGTTACCTTTTAATTTGCTCCTCGTAAGTCTCTTTTTGCGCATCTATTTCTCTCTGCAGCTTCAGGACCATGCTTTGCAGGGACTCCTTACTCTCCAGAGCAGGCTGGAACACCTCGGAGGGGCTGCTGGTGGGGCTGGTTGGCTCCTGGGGCTGATGGCATGGGCTGGGGCAGGGCTGGAATTCCTTATCGGAGCAGCTGCTGGCAGGACTGGGGCTGGAGCTGCTGCTTTCCGCATGGGAGGTGGGCACGTTGTCTTAAGTTGAAGCCCGGTGAAAGTCGAGCAGCTTGAAAAGATCATGAGATAACGTTCTCTTATGTCCTTCAGTGAGCACAGAACGTGGGTTGCTCTGCGCGGAGCCTTTCCAAAAGTCATTGTTAAATATGTCGTTCCTGTCATTGCTGCCTTTCTCCCCTGGAGATGCAGCAGTCAAGAAGGATTTTCTGTTAGGCAAAGTCTGAGTCCTTTTCCTTGCTTGCATTTTCCACATTCCCAGTGTATCTTTGGATGTTTGCATGCCAGTATCTTCGCTGGGTGCACGTGAGCTCACAGCCAGCCCAGGAGCACGGCTGGCACTTGGGCTGTCTTTCTGCAAAACAGAGTGGTAGCATTAGGACCGTCTCATTTTGCTCGTGGGGAGTGACTGCAGAGACCACAGTATTGACAAAGGGCATGTTGACTCATGCTAACATGAATGGCCACAGCTTTTCCATAAGAATTGATATTTATCAGCTGGTGAGGCCCTGACACTGCTGCCCAGAGAAGTGTGGATGCCCCATCTCTGGACATGCCCAAGGCCAGGCTAGATGGGGCCCTGGGCAACCTGATCTGGTTGGGGGCAACCAGCCCATGGCAGGGGTTGGAACTGGGTAGGCTTTGAGGTCCTTCCCAACCCAAGGCACTCCATGACTCCATTTTGGATTACATTTCGTTTTCCATGAAGAAGAGTTCTCTGCAGAGATTATTTCTTTCTGAGAAAAGACTTTACCCCTCAATGTTTTCACATCACCAGCACAAATGGAAAAAAGCTTCATCTCTTCTGCCTTCTAACTAAAAAAACTTCAGGTAAAAGAATCATTTTTCCAAGAACAGTAAGTTTTCCAGAGGAAAGAGCTTGTTTTCCAGATCTGTTTCCAGGGATGACACTTACAGTTCTTTACCCTATAAATAGCAAGCCCTCATATGGCTTGCTGACCCATTTGATCCCATAATCATGAACCAGCCTTTTATTGGGCTCTTGTTTTATCCTCCAAGGACCTACCCTTACCATTTGCCTTTGGATTGAGCTCTCTGCCCTGGGCAATGTGGAGTCCTCCGCAGAGTCCCAGCCCACGGAGCTGCGCAGGATGGGGGTTTTCTTGTCATTCTGTTGGGTTGCTGGGGAGGGTGGCACGTCCTTGGATGGGGGAAAGAGGTCTGCATGGTCGCTGATCATCACGGTCATCACTTTCTGGATTGGCAGCGTGCCTGGAAGAAATCACAGACTCTCTTGAGTTTCACTTGTTTTTCTAAGTGTTTCACACCTCTCTAAGCAAAAGAAAAGTGACTTCACCAAATTCCTGAACTGCATGAAACCCATGGAGGGGATGCTCAAGGCAATTCCTTAGGTTAGAAAATTATTCATTTTAGGTTTTTAATTTTCAAGTTTGTGGGTGCAAATTTGTACTTCGGTATATCAAATAGGCATCAATTATTCCAGGAGTCCCTTTTACCTCTCATAATGGTTGCAGGATCCTCTATCTTGGGTCTGATGAGGTTCACTCCAATCACTGTTGCCAGGTTATCCACACTCATCTTGTTGACGCCAGAGTTCAGCTGTACTTCATATAGAAACCTATCAGAATCCAAGGGCAAGCATTTCCATTCAGAGATGGAAGACTGTACAAAAGCCTTAGATACCTTAGATATCCATTTACTCTGTTCTCATCCTCTAATTCCCAAGGATATAATATAAGTGCCTTATAAATGTATGCTGGAGCTGGGTCTCATAGGTGGCAGTAAGAAAACCACCATGTGATGACCAAAAAACAAGCAAAAAAGGGGGAAATCCATCCAATATTTAACAACCAGAGAGAAATCACACGTCACTCAGGGTGAAAGCTGGCTGCTTCATTGTGCAAGGCTCTGTGTTAAAAAAAAGCTATGCTGGATTTTTATTCTCAGGAGTTCAAAAGTGAGTTTGTGTGCTTCAGGTATGCATTCACACTCAGATATCTTCGAGGTGTTTACCCCAATGGTGGAAAATCTCCCTTAAAAGTCAGGATCTAGTGGCTGGTGGGGAGTCAGCCTCAGTCTTTGGGGTGATATTCCTCTTCACCAACGTCTAATTGGAGCTGTTTGTACCTGATGCAAAGGACTGACCTGCAGATGTAGCTGAGGAGGTTGTAGTTGTCTCGGGGAAGAAGGGACAGCTGCTTCAGGAGGTCCTGATGGCCCTAAATGCAAGTTAAGGAACAGCTCTATGAAGATGCATGGATGTACATGGGTTGAAGAGAGGCTCTGTGTTGCTTCAGCCATCCCTGTGTGGTGTCACCTCCTGGCATTTGCTTGCAACTGTGGCAATGCTATTTCTCTGGGAGGCCCAGCACAGACTGGGGATGCTCTCTGTCTCATTTTCATGTGCATAGGAGCAGCGTCCATGAGATCTTCTTACTTTTCCACCCAAACACTGCATTAGGACAGGGCAGTTCCCATTGCATCTCAGTCATCTGACTCTCACCCACATCCCTGCTCCCATCCTTGCTGCCACCTGGAGCCCTCCGCCACAGGACAGCAGCTGCAGGAGCTGTTGTCACGCTCTTAGATCTGCTCTGGAAACCTAAGCTTTCATTTTAAGTCCAGGAGAGAAACGAATGCACCTCTGTACCTTTTTCTGGTCCACGTCCAGCGTTTGGCCACAGAGCAGGAAATCTTCATACTGCATCCATGGCACAACTGGCTCAGGCAGCTCCCGTAGGTACAGCTTGAGCAGAGAGGCCACAGTGTGCACATCCGTGTCCCTGCAAAGCCACAAGTGAGACCCAAACCCAGCTGGTGAGCAACCCCTGCCCTGCTCCGTGCTCTGTGTATAGATGCATGAGTTGCAGAACTATAAACAGGGAGCAAAAGCAAGACAGGAGTAGCTCACAGGGCACCCCAAGCCAGGGAATGGGCGCAACTGGCAAAATAATCTGCTTGGTGAAGGTTTTCCCTGCTGCATGTCCCCAGCCTGCATCGGATTTTGCATGCAAACCCAATCTGCAGGCATTCACACTCTTGGCAGCAGCTCCCCACTCTGCACTGCCTGGGGTTTGGAAGATTAACAGCAATTACTGAAGATGTTCTGCCCGGCCAGATGTTTGCAGCTTTGCATACCATGTAGTTTACATTATGTCAAAAGGACACTGTCAAGACAGTAAGCCTCTCATTTGACCTACCTTGAAGTTGCTTAAACTCTTATAAACTTGTAGCAAAAATCCCCCAGGTCATTTATTTTTAGGGTTGGTTGGGGTTTTTAAATGAACCCACAGAATCACGGAGGAATTTTTGCAGAGCTGTATTTTTGTAGGGCCTACCAATACAGATCCTGGATGCCTGGGCTGCACCAGCAGTTTTCTAAGGCTCCCCACCCAGTCGTGCTGTGCTTTGTGTGTGCCAGTGCAAACCCAAACTGGCTGCAAACCCAGCACCTTGCACTATTCACCTTGCTGGAAACCCCTTTACTGGCCTTGCTGAAGATGTATATTGTGTGAAGTGCACAGGGGGTGCTGCAGTGATGCTCATCTGAGCCCTGTGGGGTTAATGCGGCAGGGTGTGAGGAGCAGTGCCAACCTCCCTTGCTGCAAAACACCATTATGCAAAAAAATTAAAAGCTTCACCTTCCTATGACCCCCCTACAGGTTGTAACAGGACTTGGGACACAGAAGGCAAGAAATATTCAGCTGCAAAACGTAGGGCTGGGGTTGTTATGCTTCGAAAGCAGCAAACACCCCTCCCCAGAGCCTCCCCGGGGGCTACAGGCAGCACCAGGGGGCTCTGTTGGCTTCAGGAGATTTGCTCTTTCCTCTCAACACTTGGCTTTAGGGGATTTGCTTTTCCCTCTCAGCCCAGCAGAGGAAGGGATTTGGGAGGAGGCAGCTTTCGAGCAGCCAAAATCTCTCTCTTTTTTCTCTGTGGGAAAAGAAGCAGGGGGAAAATACCAAGCCAGTGGGCTGGCAGGGAAAGAAATTACTTCCGTGAGGTTTAGGGTATTCTCTGAACATATCTGCACTCCTCTTCTTGCTCTTCTTTCCCTAAACCTCTGTCCTTAGCTGATGTGCTTTGTAGGCTCTTCCTTTTGCCTTCTTTGCTGTCTGGAACAACACTCATTGTGTGGCTCTCGGTTGTCCCTAAACTCCTCTCACAGATCTCCATCCATCTCTCATCATAATCCTTTTGGGGGGTTTCTGCTGAGCCCCTCTCTGTGTGCTGAGCCCTTCTGGTGGCCCCAAGTCTCCATCAGTGCATTCCTGAGTGCCTTCGGGGGGGGGTCAGGCTGCTTTTCCCCAGATTTTGGGGTGCAAGTTGAGTAGTAATGAGGGAATCCAACATTACCTGTCAAACGATGGCCTTTCCCCAGCATCGAAGGCATCCCTGAGCTGCTTCACCAGGTTGTCCTGGCCTGGGAGGCGGAAGATGCCCTCCTCATTCACCCCGTGCTCCCTGATGAACTCGGCACATTTCTGCACCAGGATGGGCACCTGGTGCTGCCCAAACTTCTGCTCGTAGGCCATGGTCTCTGCCAAGCGTTGGCCAAACACCACTAGGGAAAGGACACTGGGGTTAGAGGAGCCTGACAGCTCTGCTTGAGGTGCTCAGCGCTGTGTGCAACGGGGACAGCAGCACTTCTTCCTAAAAGTGAGAGCTTCCAAAAGCTGTGCAAGCTGAGGGTGGGAAGAGAACTGCTCCCAGAGAAATAACAGCAAAATGGGACATCCTCCAAATGGTTACGTTCTCAAAATGATTAAATCGTAGAATCATGGAATCATTAAGGTTGGAAAGACCACCGAGGTTTCCAAGCCCAGCCCCAACCCATCCCCACCATTGACCACGTCCCCAGGTGCCACATCTCCTGACCTTCTCCAGGGATGGTGACTCCACCACCTCACTGGGCAGCCTGTGCCAATGCCCGACCACTCTTTTAGAGAAGAAATTGTTCCTAACATCCAACCTGAACCTCCCCTTTCCCTCTCAGTGCACTAAAGCAACGTTCTGCAGCAGGTGGTACCTTTCCTTTGGAGCAAGGGCTTTTTCCTCCTGAATTCACAGCAAAAGAAGAGCTCAAAGGTGGGGAGGCAGCAGCCTGCATCCCAGCTCCTCCTCCTTGGAGCCCCCATGCATGTTTACAGCACAAGAATCCCAGCTTGACCTGGCTCTGGGGTAATGAAAATGGTCCCGTGGTCTTCTACTGTGATTTTGCAGTGCATTTACTGCATGCTCTGAAGGCTGAAATGGTTCCTATTCTTCTTCCAGACCAGGAAACTGCAAGTATGCACCCTCATCTGGAACCACAAACTTGCCTGCACCTCCATGGCTGTGGGGTGTTTTGTTTATAAGAGACCTGCTTACAATTTTAAATCAGGAATATGAATCAGTCATTGTGCACAACAGAAGCAAATCCAACACCTCCACTGCGCTTTAAAAGCACACATTGCCTCGATGCCAAAAAACACGCAGTGTGAAGTTTTGGGGTCTGTTCATCTTTACGTTGGCATAAAATGCAGCCCTGCAGTGCCTGACTTCTCTGCTGCCCCCAGAGCTCTCTGCACTACTATAGATTTACATTTCCCATCATGTAAGGTCACTTTATCTGGCTGGAAGAAGCCAGCAGCCTCTGAAGCTTAAGCAAAGATCAGCTGTTGAGTTGTTATTATGAGAGCCAGGCTGGGCAATACCCACCTGGCTCAAAGAATCCTCATTTCAGCTGCACATTGCTGCCAACCCTGGGGCACAGCACCAGTTGAGAGGCAGAATATTTTCAGTTTAGAGGTAGAAAACATCTGGATTGCAAATGAAACCGGCCTCAAAACTGCTGTGACTTCTGTTCAGGGGGAAACTATGGGAGATCAGAGCTGCATGGTGCTTGTAGAGCTGCAGCACAGGGCACAATCTGTATCAAAAATGATATAAATGGTCAACATGAAGCATAGAGAGGAGGAGGAGAGGCTCAGGACTGGTATCTCTTTTGCAAAAGAGCTGCTGGGGTTTCCAACCCTGCTTTGACCTTGCTTATAGGTATTCATCCTTATAGGAAAAGTCTGGATAATTCACCCTTATGGGAAGTTGGGGTAATTCATCTATATAGGAAGAGTGGCTGGAGTGAGCTTTGCTGCTGCCTTTGTGGGCATTGCCCACGGTGGCAATTTCAAGGTGTGCTCTTCTGATGGGTTTTGTCTGATCCCTCCCTGACTACATGTGGGGATCTCATCACATGGGGCGGGTGATGGTGTGCCCACGGCAGAGTCTGCAGAGAGAATGGAGGCAGGAGGGCCGGGCAGGGAGAGAAAAGCAAAGGGAAAAGCAGAGAAGGAAAACTGGCAGGGAAAAGGTGAGATTTTTTTTCGGTGCTTTATCACTGAATCATTGAACCATAGAATGGATTGAGTGAGAAGGGTCCTAGGAATAGGATCCTTCAATAGGAAGGAATTGGAGTTGTTCTCAAGAATGGCAGTTTCTGGAGTCAACGGGGCAATGAAGAAGCTCCCAAAAGAGGTTGAAAGCAGCAGGGAAATCTTCACTCACACCTGATGGCCATTTGCTCAACTCTGCAGCAGACCAACACCGTGAGGTCCAGCCTCAAGGAAGGTCTTTAAATCATTACACTTCCCATTTTCTTGGAATTAGGAGCCCAGCTTTGAAACCCTTGCTCAGCAACAGCATGGAGTGTGAGATGCTATGAAACCATTCCTCCAAGAGCTGCTTCCACTGCCCGTTACCTCCTGAGGTTGAACCCAGCACCCGTCGGATGGATTTAACCCATTCCTCCATATCAGATTGGGAGTTGGCCATGAGCACACAGGTGTCCTGCCCGGCCCGGTTCTGGTCTCCAGAGGGCCCTGCAAAAAGCATTTATAGACCATGTATAGTGAAGGTTGGGATAGGAATGGCAAATTCTTGTTGTCTTTGCTGAATATTTTTGGCTCCCAGTTTCTCTAATAACGTCTGCTTGGCTGGGAAAGGAAGCAGCTCTCTAATGTTTCAACCTCGCCGAAGCTTTAAGAAGGGAACAGAAAGTGCTTAATGTGACAACATGGGACATTCCAACGTGTGGATGTTGAAAGGAAGACACTGTTTTTTTTATGCAGCAGTGGGGGAGGTGTTGAAAAGAAACGGGAGGAAAAGGGCAGGCGCGATGACGTGCCCAAATGATTTGGGGCTACCAGTCCATCCCAACAAGCATGCAGTGAAACAGAAGGAAGTGCTCTCACCTGGGATAATTTCAAAGATAAATTTCCCTCCTTCCTCTGGGTTGCCAGCCACCTCCTTGATGGTGCTTCCCTGGAGAGACAGGCAGCCCTAGGACCAAGCAGAGCAGGAGCTGCCAATCCCCACGTCCCACCTCCGGGAGGTGACACGGGGTAGCGTCAGCCCTGGGCATCAGAGTCCTTGTTTGAGACAGATTGCAGGAACTGGGTTTCTCATTGCAGTTTCTCTCATTAAAAATACGTGTGTGTGTATATACATAATCATTAAGGTTGGAAAAAAACACAAGATCATCCAGTCCAACCCCAACACATCCCCACCATGCCCATAAACCACGTCCCCAAGTGCCACATCTACTCTTTTCCTGGGACGGCAACTCCTTTATATATACATATATATATATATATCCTCAAAATAACTTAATAAAGGATGCACATATATATATATAAATTCATATATGGGTATATCTCCTAAAAATGACTTCAAGCAATAAGAAACACTTCTTAAATGCCAGTTTTTCTGATGAAGATATTCTCAGAATGAGAACGCTGCTTGGTTTCCTCTCTCCTTTTTTCATCCATTCTCATGCTTTCCTCCTTTCTCATGCTTTTTAACCCCTGTTAGGGGCAGAGGAAGAAAGTGCAAAGGAGAAGGGACGTGACAATGCATAGAGAGCCTCTTTTTGCTGCACTGGAACAGGAAATTTCTTCATTTAACGCAGTGCCACTTAAAACAGAAAAGGTTTACAGGAGAGGAGCAGAGAAAAAAAAAAAGTAGAAAATTGAGAAAAAGAAAGGAAAAAGAAAAGCAAAGCAGAAAACAGCTGTTTCCTTTGGTTCTTCCTTTCACAAATGGACAGAGCCAACAGCTCAGTCACTGCGGGAGGGGACGGGTGGGGAGCAGACAAGGCACGTGGGATGGAGTGGGTGTATGAGTCAGCGTTGGCAGCCCACAGAGGCAGACATAGTGATATTTCTCCCTAATTTCAGGCTTCTGAAAGCTGTTGGGTTCCTATGGGCAGCGAGGACTCATCCATCGGCTCTCCAAGAGCCCCAGATGTGGTGGCATTGAGCTGAACGTTGGTGGGAGCAGTTTGAAGTGCGGTGTGCCGATGGGGAGGGCCGCAGAAAGCGCTATCAGCAGCAATCAGCTTCGATACAGCACTTTCAGTTTCTATGTTTCTATTTAGAGCTGGGGAAACAGCTCCTCCCAAACACCTCTGAGAGGGTAAAAAGCCATGAAGATCCCGTCACCTCTGCCCCTTGTTTCACCCCCAGGGCCTGCTGATCTCTTTCCCCTTTGGAATTTTGTTAGCTCGGGATTATTTTTGCTACTGGCACCAATTTGCACAGTGAACATCTTTTCTGGCAAAAGGGGAGGATCTTTCCCCCAGATCAAGCAAAAGATGGTGGTGAAAATTCTCACAGTGTGGAGAATGCGGTTGAAATTATCCATATACATCGGGAAAGCAAGCTGATTTCCTCCCAGCAATTGTACTCCAACACATCCCCTGAGCAATAGTCTTGGTGGGTGGCACAGAGGGCTCGTTGCAGCCCCAAAAGAGACCCAAACACTGGTATGGCTGGCAGGGCTGGGGACATTGGGTGCAGACACCTAAATCATGCCCCAGCGGGGATCGCAGGTGTTGTGCACAGGGTTATGTGCATGCTGTGATCTCTTGGAGATCCAAAAGCCGTCCAAACACAGCAGCTTTCAGGCCCTGAGAGGAGCAGGCAGTAGACAGGTTTCCTGCAGCTGTGCAGGGTGGAAGAGGGCCAAGGAACAAACCCCATCCACGTGGCCCAACCTCCCGCCAGGATGGGATGTGAACTGAAGGGCTGGAGAAAAATTTCCTTTCCTTATCTCTCTCCTCAGAGGGGCCCCTCACTCCATCTCCCATCCCAGCCGTGAGGTCCATCAGGGCTGTCTCAAGACCAAAAGATTGCTTGCTTTCTCCTACAAGCACCCCATGAGATGGGCCCAAACTCATGTGCCCTATGTGCCCATCCCAAACACAGTGCTGCCATGTCTCCCTGGTCTGTAATCCTGGAGGACAGGCAATGCCTGTGGGCACCATATGAATTTCAGCACATGGATGAAGATCCTCATGAGGACATCCCATCATTGTTACCATCCCAAGGCAACAAACCCTCTTCAAAACCCAACTCCAGCCCCATCCCCAACGAGCAAAGCAAGTCCCCAGCCTACCTGTGGCTTGGTGTCGTCCTCGTCCTTGTAGTAGTAGAGCTGTTGGCCCCGCAGCACGAAGTACCGCTGCTGCCAGTTCTTGACGATGGAGCGCTGCTTCTTCAGCCAGCCCAACTTCAGTGGCCTCTCCATGGCTTTGGGGGAGCCAGGCTGGGTGGTCACGGCCTCACCGCTCATCACACTCCTGGAGCGGGCTGTGGGGACAGGGATGGAGGGGATGGAGGGGATGGAGGGGATGGAGGGGATGGAGGGGATGGAGGGGATGGAGGGGATGGAGCCACCAGCCCGATCCAAGCAGTGAGAGCTCTCAGCCCCTCTGCTTGCACCCAGCAAACTGGCTAGCTAGTTGTAAAGGAAGTGGCTGCAGTATCTATCAGCCCGTGCTTCCTTTTTCCTGCGTGGGAGTCATTGTCTTGCAAGCGAGAAGAAAATCATAAGCTTTTTCTTTTTTTTTTCCTTTCTCCCTAATGGGAATGTGTGTTTTCTTATCCCCACCCCAAACAGGCTGCAGCTGTGAGATCGGAGTGATCCAGCCTGGCCTAAAAAAAAATACAAACCAGCAACAAAACTGCCTGGAAAAATGAAGTTTTGCCTTTTGCCTGATGTTGCTGAAGGGGATGATCATAGAATCCTAGAATCCTAGAATCCTAGAATCATAGAATCATAGAATCCTAGAATGGCCTGGGTTGAAAAGGACCACAGTGCTCATCTAGTTTCAACCCCCTGCTATGTGCAGGGTCACCAACCACCAGACCAGGCTGCCCAGAGCCACATCCAGCCTGGCCTTGAA
>JACDJE010000084.1:3522409-3721598 GCA_016647715.1 Pavo muticus | reverse complement strand
CTTCCTCTTCGCGCCAAGTCCTCCCCAGGGAAACCGCACCTCTCCTCCCATCAGGATACTCCACATGCCCATAAGGGGCAGTAAACAGAACCAGAACATTAACTCTTTAACTCCTACTGGTTCACATGATGTTCTGATGTGGAATACTGATCACAAAAGAAAAATCAGCAAACCACAACAGAAGCCTACATATCTTTCATATGCTAGGAAACAAACAGAGCTCTGAGAGATGTTCTGATATTGATCTCCAATAAGTCTGTTAGCAAAGATCTTGGATGTACCCTTGGATAGCTGAGGTTATTTGTGTACAGAATAATATTTTCTGTCTTATATGCCTCCACATTTGTGGCTAAGAAAAGCATAATATAAATAAATACTTCTCATGTAACAGTATTTTTACCTGAATTATTTTTCTGAATGGAGTATTAATGAAACACAACTGTTACCTCAATGCTCTGAGAACATTTTTTTAAATGTGTTTCGTTAGAGGAGCTAAATTTGAACCTGAATCCAGTGTTGGTATGGGAGAGAGATAATATACTTCTCTGTCCTGATTTTATAAGTTATGCAAATCTTTTGAGATAAAATCTGAGATGCAGATTCAATCCCATTCTGCAACTGGAGTGAAATAACCACAACGTTCCTCACTTTATCAACTGCTTTCATAATAAGCTACCCTAGAATTAAGCAGAGTAAAATGGAGGGTCTAAAATCCTGTACAATGCCTGTCAGTTTTCTTTTAAGTTTTTGGGTTCCTCATGATATCCATACAAATTTAGTTGGATGTCTTTTTAAACATGGCACGCCATGTCACCAAGTTTCCTACTGCAATACAAGAATTACATTTTGCCCTTCTCATTGGTCTCTCAATAACATTCACAGAGTAGGAATCACATCCATCCTCCCTCACTTTCCACTGCACATGATGAGAGCACATGAAGCAAACTTCTCTTTCTTGTATTCTCCTTGCCTGCACATGTAACAAGGATGAGATAAGGAATAGAGGCACCAGTTTTTCAGAGACATGCTTTTAAAGAACTGCCTTAAGGATGGTGGGTGCTTTTGTTCAATTCCTTTCAGTAAGGATGTAAACAGGACAGGTAACTCCCAATATCAATTAATGTTCAGTTAAAATTATTGCTTCAGACTGGTGGGGAGAAGGTTTCTATCAGAAATTTTGCTTCAAATCAGACAGAATAGAGTCAAAACTGAGGCTTGGACATCCTAGAATGATAGCCTGAGGACTATGTTGTGCATATCAGCTCTTGTAAAAGTTAATTACGGTTGTTTTCAGTTTTAAACTTCATTATTCTCACACTAAAGGGGGTCATTGTCATTTTGTATATGCATTTCTGACAGTTTTTAAAATAGTTTGTTTTTATCAGCTGCAGTACATTTGCTGTAACAGAACTCAGGATTACACTGCAAAAATTAAACATTTCTTCCATATAACTGAAAGAACAAAAATGCTAAAACCCTGAAATATTTATTTTTCACCCATTGCACAAAGGCTGTCAACACAGTTTAAAATTAAGGATGAGAGCAGCTAAAAGGCCTGGATGTGATCAACCTCTATCTGACCTACTTTCTTCAGAGTCATCTTTGCTGTAAATAAATCTTTAAAATGTCAGTTCCTCAACATTATCAGTGTCATTAATGCATCCTTCCCAGCAGTGTGGTAAAAAAATTTGCTGATGTTGCTGCTTCTTAGGGCTCCAGTGACTCACTGTCTGAAATGTCCTAATAATTAAACACACCATACCAGAAAAATCTCCCTGTAAGCAATCTCAGTCCAGTTCCAACATGGGCCCTTGACTCACAGTGTGTGGTGAACCTACAGTTATACATTTAGTTTGGGCAGTGGTTATAGGAGACAAATTTTGCAGTCTTTTCTTCATTTCAGGGTATGTATGTTGAAGCCAAGGAGTTGAACACCATAGCCTCTTTACATCCAGTTCCTCTCTACTATAAAAGTATGCTTCCTATCATTAAAAAATCTCTCTTGTAAACCTTTATTCACTTATCACTTATTTTGAATATATTTGCATGCAGTATTGTCATCTTGCTCATTATAAGCCCATCACTCATCAATCAATCTTCTCATCTGAACAGCCTTATTCTTACCTCTGCATTTTGTTCTTCTTCCTTTCATTTTCTAGTCAGTTTACCATCAACTGTCTATAAACCAATTACTTTATTCAACTAAACCGATAGGTCAAGGCAATGCTCGTCTACAAAAATATAGCACATACACTCTCACCTATGTTGCTAAATTAATCTCAGAAAGACTATTTCTGGAATTAAGGCATTAGAGGGTGGCAGAGCAGCAGCATGTGACTTGAAAGAGATTGCATATCTCACACTATAAAATACACATTAGATAAAGTATCCTAGCTAGAGGCACTTTGATGTGGAAATCAGAACAGTTATATTTTTACTGACTACTAAATTCACTTCTGAGATTATTATTTTTTGAATGAAAACTATGAGAAAAAACCTAATGAGGTTACAGCTCAGCTTCCAAGCAAATGAGAGATTATTTCTGGACTCCTGTCTATTTTATTTAGGATTTAACTATTAAAGTTTCTTGATAAAACGCTGAAACTTTCTAGTTCAGCACAATTCTGGGATTTACCTTAAAGGCCAAAAGCAACAAACAAAAGCTTCCATCTTTGTTAGGGAGAAATAAAAACAACAAAACAAACAAAAATGTAAGGAGCTGTATTGCAGCTCTAGTCACTGTTGACATAAAGCATGAAGAGCAGATCTTTATCTGTTTTAATGCAAAATCAATGGGTCTGTACTTTAGACATGTAAAAACTGTTCCAGAATATTCCTATTTGCTTTTAAATATGAAAAAAAAAAAGATACTGGACTAGGAAAAGAAGCTACTATTGAGGCTGAGGACAACTGGGAGAGAATAGCAAAGTACTGCCTGGGATTATTTTAACACGCTTTGTTTGTTTGTTTGTTTGTTTTTAACAGTAGTTCCAAGTAAGAATTCATCAAAACCCAAACTACTTGTAAGTACACATTGATTTCAGTTTAGTTCATGTTTTCAAATGTTTTAGGGGAAAAAATTTCAAAGTTGGTGATTTTGAAGACAAAAATAGTTTGTAGCAATTGTGTTATTTCATAATATAAACTGTAGTAAATAACATGTAACTGATCAAAATTAAAGCTAGATCCCTGTGATGACCCAAAATGATTGTTGAGCATGGTCTTCTCTTGTTCTTGAAAATCTAACTGCTCTCAAAGTCAAACAGCAAAAATCTGCAAAATTTGAATTCATCTTCTTGAAGGAGAAGAAAGAATCTTCGGTGTATATGATTTCTTGTGGAATGAAGGAACTATTAAAAACATTATTCACCATTTTACAGTGACACTTTCATTAGAAAGAAAAAAACCACACACATTGATTATGAAAACAAGCAGAGATTAGAACTAAATAGATTATCAGATTAATTCTTTTAGTTACATAGTAGAAATGGTTTTAGAAGATTACTCTTCTGAAGTACACAGATATTCAAGACCTGTTAGTATATATTTTGCAAAAATTTTCCATTTTTCTTGTTTTAATGTATCACTGTATTTTCAGTTCTTACCCTTTACGTAGACAATATGGTATGAAAATATTTTATTTATGAAGCATCAAAATGCTTTTAAAAATAAAAAAAGTAGAAAGTATAATATCCAGGAAGGGAGCTAAGCCTGCAGATACTGCCTTGTACTGGTAAGAGTATAATCTTTATTAACCTCTCATTATTGAAATATAAATAGAAGACTATCCTCTTGCCTGGGCAAAATGCTGAGAACGTAATGAGTTCTGTTCAGCAGGTTCCTGTTAATACTTACGTTCATTGTCTTTGTAACTGTTACTAATGCTTAACAAAGTTCTAAAGCAAAATGTGTAGCGTGTACACTTTTGATATTATTTGGTACATAATACCTCATATTTATTTGCTAGCATTGTACAATTTTAACTGGCTAAAGTTACGTTAGAATCAAGAAAGCAAAAACAATAATTAGACTGTGCAAAAAAGGTGACATAAAAAGCCAACATAAAAAACTGTTGCTACTGAGTATGGATTAGTGTAGTAGCACACTGCTGAATGAAATCTGGCTCTTGGTATGTACCCATACTTAGTTAAACATGTACTGAAGCACACAATATTCAGACAAGGAGCACACATTTATGATTTAATGGAGCAGATAAAAGAGCCTGGGAAAATTAAAAGACAATATTTGTTAACTACAAGAAGTTTATAGAGAGAGAGAATATAATGTGCACACAAGAAGTATAGGATAGAAAATGGCATTTAGAAACAGAAGACAAATGAGTATTGCAGTGATGTATATGGTAAGTTTATCTTTGGATTTGGGATAATAAACAACAATGTGGCAATAAAACAGTAATGAAGAAGAAAATGAGGCTTTTTAAAGAAGCCAGAGGCCAGAAAATATTTTTTCAACATCCATCAAGGATTAAAATAGTTCCAAATGGACAGTCCAAAACTTCTGATTATCTGCAGGCACTGAACATTCAGAAATAGCTAAGATTTAGAAATGATGACATAAATTGCCCTGAAGGCTGTTTCTTTGCCACATTAGTGCATTTTACCAATTTACTGTCATATTTTATATTGATTTACAGGATATACTTCTATACTTAGGCTGCTAATTTTCAGGGCCTCTTAGCAATAAACATACACTGGGCAGTGAGATAGTTCAGTTATTAAGACTCAAGTGAGAATGAAACACACAATCCTATTATTTTTCTTCGGTTATCTTCCTGTTATAATTCAGCATAAACTTACCATATTTTCCTTCTTCATTCATTTATGTGCCGGCATCTACAGTCATCACATTCTTTTATAAACTATGTTTTTTACAAATTCAAGGCTGTCTTGCAGCATATTTGCAAAATATTCTTTAGGAGACATGAATTTCACTTTGTATTGAAGCTAAAGTAACCAGTTACACATTGACTAATGAACATTTAGTCTAGCAAAATCCAAGACCAAAAATACACTATATTTCTTGTCTATAACTGATATATAGTATTATAATATTATTCACTCTGCAGAAATTACTCTAATTAATATTAGATAAGAATCACTGTGTCACTAGATAAAAAGCACTGTGTAAGTTAATTATAAATACTGATTAATTTATAAAATGTTTATAATGCAACATCTAACATGATAAAACTTGAATGACCAGCTTATAGTTTTCACCTCTTTCTTGACAGTCTGATCAATTTCACACCTCTTTTGTTTCCTTGTCCTACTTTTAAGTGAAGTCTCAGAGTTAGTGTCACAAAAAGCAGGAATGGGCTTTAAATGAAGTAGAACAGTGACATGATATATATGATATTAATCACTACTGGTTATTAGCAAGTCCAAGAGGACTGACTGGAAAAAAAAGTATATTTTTGCGAAGTTGGTCCATACTTTTCATTTAAATACCAAACCATTCTGGAATAGCATCCTTAAATCAGATAACATCTTCTGCAAGTTCTGTATGTGGCTAACTTCCATGATATCAACCAAAATAATTAACTGCCTATTCATAAAGAAATAATTTCAGCTGGAACTAGCTGAGTAAGTGATGTTAGTATTGTGCAAGGTTAATGTAACAATGAACATGTCTAGTCTTTAGCACAAGTTATGATTTATGTAACTGGATAATCTCATTTCTGAAATATATGCAGTCTCTCAAAAGACAAACTGATTCTGTTAAAATCTTATATATATATATATATATATATATAAATCATTATTACCGGAGAAATGAAGAGACCATAAAATTTCCAAAAGCATGAGAGCACACAAAGGATGTCACAGAATTATAATGTGACTGAAGTTGGAAGAAAGCTCTGGAGATACTCAATTTAATCTTCTGCTCAAAGCACAGTCACCTAGGGCAGGTTGTTCAAGGTTCTGTCTACTCAAATTTTGAATCTCTCCAATGATGGAGACTAGTAGCTTCTCTTGGTCATTAATTCCTGTGTTTCACCACTTTTACAGTAAAAAAAGTTTCTATTTAATTAGAACTTCCTGTGATTTGTTTCATGCACCCTGTCTTTGGTCTTGTTGCTGGGGACCACTGAGAAGGGTCCCCATCGCCACTGAAATGAATGCAAGCAACATAGGTTGCTCCAAAAGAAATATCATCTCCTATTTATTTCTATGGAAACTACAACATATACAAACAGCACAATGCTACTATTTGATAGAGCAAATTCTCAGCTACAGAAGACTATTTTTCAGTATAGTCATCACCATTAGCTTATTCTTGTGGATGACCTGATTAGGATGTTCTTCATTTTGTGGTGTGACTGCTGTGCACGGCTGTCCAGAATGTGGTTTGCCTGTTGTGTCACTGTCACCACTGCTGAAACATACCACCCACTGCCTCACTATGCTCTCATCCACTGTTTGGTCTCCATAAATGTTCAGTAAGTATTGATGAATGTCAGTGGGTGCCATTTTTTCCACATGGAGGAATTCAATGACACACCTTCATAAGCACTTCCATGTCAGATGCCAGTCTGTTAGACTGCCCCTCTGCTGCCATCTGTCACACAGCAACAAAATATAACAGGATATTGGTGGGAAGGTTCAGTCTCTACTGCCATACCACAAACATCCACCTCTGATGTTGTGGGCCAACATAATAAAATAAGATAAAATTACTTTCAGAATGGCCTTCATAGATCGTTGCAATCTTGCCCAGCAGCTTCTGTTAGCCAACTGCATCACTCTGATTAAACAAGAGATCACAAAAAAGTCATAGTTATTGCATCTGCATAAAACCCATCTCTGGTATGGAGATTTTTCGCTGAGAACTTGAATAGGAGCTTCTGTACAGGTATTTTGCTCAGTAATGCATTAACAGTTGTCTAAACACAGATTGGGATATCATCACTGTGATAGCTTCATTCCATATAGTGAAACAGTGCCTAAGTAGTCTACACAGTGCTGGAAACTCAGCTCCATACTTGGAGTCACCTTCTCAGCTAGAAATAAGGAACTAAGGAAATCAGCTTCCTGACACAGCTGGTAAAAAAGCTTACCAGGAGACTACTAGACCCAGTGTTTTCAAACGGAGAAAAACTGTTGGGAGAGGTGGAGGTCCAGAGTGGTCTTGGACAGAGTGACAACGAAATGGTAGAACTCTCGATTTTTGGTGAAATCAGGAGGAGAAGGCAGCAAAAAAGCTACCCTGGAGGGTGGACTTTGGACTGTTCAGGACACTGGTATGGAGGATTCCTTGGAATTCAGTCCTGAAGGGTAAAGAATTCCAAGAAGGCTGATTGCTCGTCAAGAAGGAAGTCTTAAAGGAGCAGGAGCAGACTATCCCCCTATGCCACAAGATGAGCTGGCAGGGAAAAAGACCACTGGATGAACAGGGAACTTTTCCTGAGGGTCCAGGAGAAACAGAGATTCTACCTCTTGTGGAAAAAGTGACGGGCAGCTTAGGGAGAGAACAAAGTAATTGTTAGGATGTGCAGGAAGAAAATTAGAAAGGAAAAAGCCCTTGGCTGTTGAGGTGAAAGAGAAAAGAAAACTATTTTACATATATATTAATAGTAAAAGGAGGGCTAAGGAGAATCTCCATCCTTTATTGTATGTGGTGGGGAATGTGACCACAGGATAAGGAAATGGCTGAGGTACTCAATGACTTCTTTACATCTGTCTTTAAAAGTCAGACCAGTTATCCTCGAGGTACTCTACTCCCTGACCTGGAAGTCTGGGATGGGGAGCAGAACAAACACACCACGATTCAGGTAAAAACAGTTAGAGATCTACTATTTCACCTGGACTGCCACAAGTCCATGGAGCTGGATGGGATCCACCCAAGAGTAGATCTATAGAATCATAGAATCATAGAATCACAAGGTTGGAAACGACCTGCAAGATCATCTAGTCCAACTGTCCTCCCATTACCATTGCTACCACAAACTACTAAACCATATCTCTTAGCTCCTCATCCAGGAGCCTCTTGAACACTGCCAGGGATGGCGACTCCATCACCTCCCTGGGCAGGCCATTCCAGTGCCTGACTACTGTCTGAGAGAAAAAAGTTTTTCCTCATGTCTAACCTAAACCTCCTCTGGTACAACTTGCAGCCATTTCCTCGGGTCCTGTTGCCTGGGAGAAGAGGCCAAACCCCTCCTCATCACAACCTCCCTTCAGGAAGTTGTAGAGTGCAGTGAGGTCTCCTCTGAGCCTCCTCTTCTCCAGACTAAACAATCCCAGTTCCCTCAGTCACTCCTCATAAGATTTATGCTCCAGACCCCTCACCAGTTCTGTTGCCCTTCTCTGGACATGGTCCAGGGCCTCAGTGTCTTTCTTGTAGTGAAGGGCCCAAAACTGAACACAATACTTGAGGTGCGGTCTCACCAGTGCTGAGTACAGGGGGATGATTACCTCCCTGCTCTTGCTGGCCACACTATGTCTAATGCAGGCCAGGATGCCTTTGGCCCCCTTGGCCACCTGGGCACACTGTCGGTTCATGTTTAACCGCGAATCAACCAACACCCCCAGGCCCCTTTCCTCTTCACAGTCATCCAGTCACGCGTCCCCAAGCCTATAGCGCTGCATGGGGTTGTTGTGGCCAAAGTGCAGGACCTGGCACTTGGCCTTGTTGAACCTCATCCCATTCACCTCAGCCCAGCGATCCAGCTTATCTAGATCCCTCTGAAGGGCCTTCCTACCCTCAGGCAGATTGACACTTCCTCCCAACTTGGTGGGAGGAAGTTATTAGATATATTAGCCATATTAGATATGTTGTGTAAAAACTTGGAACCCAGGTTGAGGATCTGTGCTTCTGAAGCACTGCGTGGATGCTAGAATCCTTCATTCTTTTGAAGAACTCCTCATCAGGCTGAGGGCAGTCAGTGTGCATCTGGTGTGGCGCATCCCCTAACATGGGAAAATGGAAGGGTAGGAAAAGTATGACATAATCCTGTGGCCAAATCAAGGTAGGTGAATTCAGGTAACATAAAAGAAACAAGAGATGGGGAAGTATGGCTACAACAGAAGCAAGATTCTCTCTCTCAGCTGGTCCTGGTCAAGCTTTGGTTGTTTTTCAGCAAGACAGGACTTTATGCTAAACTTACTGCCCAGCTAAAATGTTAAATTGTGTGTTAAGCAGTATGTTGAAGTGATCTAGTAATATTCCTCTCACATGAACAGTTCCTCAGCTTTCTAACATGTGGTCTGATTTATATTAGCCATCTTTATGATATTCATATGGTCAAGTACAACATTATCTCTTTCTCCCCACTAGCTGCCTGGGAAAAATCTTTTGATTCTGCAAATACCTATGAGGATGATTTTTTTGTGAACGCAAATGAAAGTGTTAGAGTTAACATGATGCAGCGTGAGAGTGACTACAACAGCTACTATGACCTGGATCTCTCTTGTGAGGTTTTAGAGCTGCCTTACAAGGGTACTGCATAAGCATTGTTCATTCTGCCTGATGATGGAAAGATGAAACAAGTGGAAAATGCTCTTTCCAAGGAAACAGTTTGCAACTGGTTTGGCAAATTTGAAACCAGGTAACTCTAGGTAGATTAATTACTATATTTTAGGAGACAGTATTAATAGAATGCATCAATTTCTCCTTCTTCTGGATTTAGTGTACTAATTTCATAAATGGGATTTTAAATTATTCCAAAGACAAGCCAGAGAGGAGCATGACTGATTAGCATCTGCAATCTCTCTGACCTGAAAGGAGTGGACATGGTCCTACAGTGATTACCTCAAGACTTATTTGGCAACCTTTTGGTTACCATACCTCTTTATTTTTTTGATCATATGTTGATAATAACTAATTCATTTGCTTCACCCTATCCTAGATTTTGTTTTCCTTTCCCCTTCTTTTGGGCTTTCTACAATTGGTCTGCTCTGTAGTTTTCTAGCCACAAAATTCTGCTGGGTACATATGTCTTGACACTGGGATGAAAGAGTGACGATGAAGATATTAGTTTGCTTTTATACAAGAATAACTAAAATAAAAGAAAAACCGTATGTACAAGAAAATGAATTTGGGCATCTCTCTGGGTGTCCACATGTAAATGCTACCATCAAGCAGATTAGGAATTAGAAGAATACTATCAAGTGTAATTGAATTGCACACTATCCAGCCTTCTGGCTGAAACAAGATTACCATGCTTCACCACTGTTTTGTTTTTTTTGTTCAACAGAAAATTACATCTGCACTTACCAAGGATTTCCTTTAGTGGGTCTTATGATGTCAAAGATTTGTTCATGGAAATGGGCATTACTAATGTATTCTCTAGTAATGCTAATCTGTCTGGAATTAGCGGCAGTCATACACTCCAGGTTTCACAGGTAAGTGGATGGACAGATCCAGTGATGGTGTTGCAGTTAGTGTTTCTGACCAATTTTATAAGCAAATCTCATTATTATATTCAGGGGCTTCCATAAACCCTGGAACAAGAATGAAAAAGTATTGCTAGTGGAAGTCCAAACCATCTAAGAAAATAAACAACAGTAGTAGGGTTCTGAGGGAGCTGGCAAAGGTGACTACCAAGCTGCTTTCCATCCTTTATCAGCATTCTTGCTCAACTGGAGAGTTCCCAGAGGATTACCAGTGTGACTCCCATCTACAAGAAGGGTCATAAGGAAGATGTGGGGAACTACAGGCCTGTTAGCCTGACCTCGGTGCCAGGTAAGGTTATGAAGCAGATCATCTTGAGAGAGGTCACACAGCATGTGTGGAACAACTGGGACCTAGCCAGCATGGGTTCATGAAAGGCAGGTCTTGCTTGATAAAGCAAGATCTCCTTCTGTGATCTCCTTCTGTGAGCAAGTGACTCATCTAGTGGATGAGGGAAAGGCTGTTGACATATTCTACCTAGACTTCAGCAAAGCCTTTGATACTGATATCCACAGTATTCTCCTGAAGAAACTGACAGCCCATGGCTTGGACAGGTACACTCTGCTGGGCAACGAACTGGCTGGATGGCCAGGCCCAGAGAGTAGTGGTGAATGGAGCTAAATCCATCTGGTCATGAGTGGTGTTCCTCAGGGTTTGGTACTGGGGCCTGTCCTGTTCAGTATCTTTATTGATGACCCAGATGAAGGGATTGAGCGCACCCTCAGTAAGTTTGCAGATGACACCAAATTAGCAGGAAGTGTTGATCTGCCTTGGGGAAGGAAGACCCTACAGAGCAATCTGGACAGGCTAGATATCTGGGCTGAGGCCAGTGGGATGAAGTTGAACAAGACCAAGTGCCAGGTCCTGCACTTTGGCCATAACAACCCCAGGCAACGCTACAGGCTTGGGGCAGAGAGGCTGAAAGACTGTGTAGAGGAAACAGACCTGGGGGTTCTAGTCAGCACTCAGGTGAATGTAAGCCAGCAGTGTCCCAGGTGGCCAAGAAGGCTAACGGCATCTGGGCTTGTATCAGAAATAGTGTTTGCAGGAGCAGGGAAGTGATCATCCCTCTATACTCAGCACTGGTGAGGCTGCACCTTAAGTACTGTGTTCAGTTTTTGGCTCCTTAGCACAAGAAACACATTGAGGCCCTGGAGCGTATTCAGAGAAGGGCAATGAAGCTGTTGAAGACTCTGGGGCACAAGTCTTACAAGGAGTGCCTGGGGTTATTCAGTCTGGAGGAGTCTCAGGGGAGACCTTACTGCACACTACCGCTATCTGAAGGGAGGTTGTAGTGAGGTGGGGGTCAGCCTCCTCTCCCATGTAACTTGCAACAGGACTAGAGAGAATTGCCTGAAGTTGCACCAGGGGAGATTCAGGTTGGACATAAGGAAAAAATTATTCTCTGAAATGTTCAAGAAATGTTTAGATGTTGTACTGAGGGACATGGTTTAGTGGGAAATATTGGTGACAGGTGGATGATCTTGGAGGTCCAATCTTGATGATTCTATGATTCTGTGAGAGTAAGAGAGAATTCCCAGATCTACCAATGAGGATATTCAGACCCCCTCCCTTCAGTAAATCCTGTCTTCATGTTCCCAGACCTCTTGCTAACAGCAGGATACATGTTCAAATATCACCCACAAGGAGTGAGACATGAGACTTATTGGGTCTTTCCCAGCTCATAAGAGCATGAAATGACTAACCCATTTCTACATTGCTTTTGCAATCCTTGTATCTTACAATACTCAGAAATAAATGCAGAGGAAGCAATGGACAAATAAATCAAGCTTATGTGATATCAACTAGTAGTATACCTGTGCCTGGCTTCTTTTTTACCTTTTCCAGGAAGGAAAAAAAACTTTTGTTTATTCCTTCTCATTACAATTAAAGGATTGTACAAGGTTACCATGTATGAGATGTGAAATTACATTACAAAGTTCAGCTAGTGCCAACTAGATGCTGATGAAGTCTGGGGAAGGTGCTAGACATAATGTCAGATAGTCTCAGACTGATTTTCATTACTGGAAACATTTTCCTGCCAAAAGAGAATGTGCAACACAGATCTCATATGTGTACAAGTTTGAGGACGATGTTATTAAGAAAACTAAAATCAGTGAGAACTACAAATGTTGAGCTCTGCAGAGAGGGACCTGGGTGTCCTGGTGGACGACAAGTTGGCCATGAGCCAGCAGTGTGCCCTTGTGACCAAAAAGGCCAATGGCATTCTGGGCTGCATTAAAAAGAGCGTGGCCAGCAGGTCGAGGGAGGTGATCCTGCCCCTCTACTCTGCCCTGGTAAGGCCTCATCTGGAGTACTGTGTCCACTTCTGGGCTCCTGTCTCGTCCAATTTATAGGAGGGAGATGAGGTTCTTTCAATGTATGTATACCCGACGTGAGATTAAGAAGCAACGGTTCAAGTGTTGGTCCGACCAGGTTTATTACAAATCTTAGTCAGGGAGATGGGGAAGGGAAGGCAGGCGATAGAAAAGATAGGAAAGAAGCAAGAATTGCGTAAAGCGGGGATAGTCACCACCAGGATCCAGCAGAGGTCCCGTTGTTCGATGGTCTGGGGCAGAGGCTCAGAGGAGGAGGGCAGCTGCAGCGTGGCCGGTCTTAGGCAGCAAGACAGTGCAGGTACCGGGTAGGTCCGGGAAGAAGCCGCGGTGCAAGTCTGGGAGAAAGCAGCAGGTCTCCGGTAGCAGGCCATGGAGAGTCCGTCAGCATGCAGGCATTCCGTAGGGAGGAATCTGATGGCAGACACCTATCTTCTTCGGGAGAGAGCAGCAGCAGCATGGCCAGCCTTAGGAAGCAAGCAGGTAGAGTGCAGAGCCAGTCCAGGAGGGAGAGAGGCAGGACGTGAGGCTTCTATTGTCAGGAACTCTCCTTGTTCTTCATGAGGCTTCTGTTGTCAGAAAAACCTCCTTGTTCTTCATGATGAGGCTTCTGTTATCAGAAAATCTCCTTGGTCTTCATGAGGCTTCTGTTGTCAGAAAACCTAAAAACCATGGTTGTTTGTCCCTTTTTTATCCTTCTTCCTCTGCCTACGTGACATTCCTGGGCGCTTGGGTAAGAGTCATGTGCAGCACCTCCTGAGAGGGCCATCTCCTTCGAGATAAGCCCACACAAAAGAGTGCTTCCCGGCCATTAATCCGCAGCTTATCTCTCTTTCGTTGCCCCTGGCCTTGTCCATCTGTGCCCCTCAGACAAAAGATTTCTCAGCCTTTGCCCAGGACTTGCATGGACTTGTCCATCAGTGTTCTTCAGCAAGCTTTGAGGCAATGGTATACAAATAATAATCTCTTACAGCTCCCCAGTACAAAAAAGACAGGGATCTCTTGGAAAGAGTCCAGCGGAAGGCCACAAGGATGGTGAAGGGCCTGGAGCATCTCCCCTATGAAGAAAGGCTCAGCACCCTGGGTCTGTTTAGCCTTGAGAAAAGAAGACTGAGAGGGGACCTGATCCAGGTCTATAAATATCTAAGGTGTGGGGGGCAAAGTGGCGAGGCCAGACTCTTTTCAGCAGTGTGTAGAGACAGGACAAGGGGAAATGGCCAGAAACTGGAGCATAGGAAGTTCCGCACCAATGTGCACAAGAACTTCTTTACGGTGAGGGTGACGGAGCACTGGAACAGGCTGCCCAGGGAGGTTGTGGAGTCTCCTTCTCTGGAGATATTCAAGACCCGCCTGGATGCCCACCTGTGTGAGCTGGTGTAGGGAACCTGCTTTGGCAGGGGGATTGGACTCGATGATCTCTGGAGGTCCCTTCCAACCCCCACGATTCTGTGATTCTGTGGTTATTTAATTTTGTCTAAAAGAGAGAAATCTCTTGGTCTGAAGCTCATTCTTTCTGTCTTCTAAATTACTGCTTGGCTTTTAGAGATTATTTGAAAGGTAGAAACCACTTTTTTATCATGGTAAATTTGCCATCTTCAGGCAACTGCACAACCCAAGTGAATCAGGTTTTGGGCATTAATATTCCTCTGTTCTTTTTCACAAAACATCATTTTTTTTTAATAAATTCTAATTTTTAAAATATGATTAATGAAGGGATTATTTTCTGTCCACATGTGGAATTGAACATTTATATTCTATTTGGAAGAAGCCAAATATATTTGTAAAACTTTGGTCATAGTTGTCAAATCACTTTACTGTTTCATACTGACCACTGGTGGGATTGCCTCTCTGAAGCGAAAAATGATGCTTTACTGCAAAAAACAGTGCATAATCAAGGAGAAAGAACAGGAAGAGTTGGTCCACTGAAGAAATGGGATAGGTTATTATTTTAAATACATCTCAATGGGGAATGGGACTTTCCTATTCCCTAGGTGTAAGTAGGGAAGGCTATATAGCCTTAAAATAGAATAGAAACTGTAAAGGCCTTTTCCCCTTCTATCTCTTTTTCTTTTCACCTGATGTGTGGAAGAGATACTGATTTGCTTATTGTATAAATGCAGCCATGCGCTATTGTGCAATTTAGGACAAGAAATATTATACTTTTTATCAGTAGCAAATGTGAGCTAGGCAGTAAAGGTGTTAAGAATTAGAGAATTAATAATGCCAATTACTAGTCTTTCTGATGGCATTTTTCTTTGATTTTTTTTTTTTTAATCTCTATGGTGTAATTTCTTTGTATTTCAGAGGGAATTCTAAAGTTGAGTTTTGTTCTGTTGAAATAAATGAAATTGGGACTTTTGTGCAATTTAAATGTTTTTTTGCAAATAAATACCCAGTGCTATTATGACTTTAATTTTCTCTTACATTCACAAGAGGAAGGTCCTATAATACAAGTTAGAAAATCTTCCAGTACTGTTAAATTTTTCAAAACTCAGTAATAAAATACTAATAAACTTGTTCATAGATTAAGCAATAATGACCAAATATTAAAAACACCTTTTCATATATTGTAGTCATTAAAACATACGTCAGAATTACATGTAGTCTATGCATTTTTTATTTCTGTTCATCATCTATGGTTCCATGTCATCAAGAAAGAATCATGAAACTTTGAAGAGACAGTATTTCATGTGGGTGTGATAGGTGCTTTCCATGACCATACCTGTGTCTTCTCCCTTACTCTTGAAGGACTGCAGATAAGTCTGCCTCCTTTCCAAGCTCCAGGGTACTGTTTCTTTGTGGACTGAATTTCATAGGGCCTATTTTGATCCTGCCTTTATGATTTGTTTGGTGTTGTGGGCTGAGTGAGTAGGGCTGAAACTTCTGTGTCCAAGACTCTACTGAAACTTTTATGTCCAAGACTATCAGAAAAGTCAGGAGGACTTAAAATGTGTCTTCCAGTTGCATTTTTCTAATATAACTCCCTGTATGAATTTTAAAGACATGAATTGATTTCAAAACATTTGAATCAAATTGATTTAAGTACATTTTGTTTGTTTTGATGTACTTTAGAATTAAAATAAAATTTTGGAGGGCACTGGGTCTTAACATTTCAAGATTTTAAGAAAATTTGAAGAATTAAAGATTGCATCGGTGTGGCAGTCCTGAACACTTGTTCAGTTAATAATTATTAATATGTTTCTAAAGTTGCATTGCACAAAAATAATCTTGTGGGATACCAGTGTTGTGTCTTCCACACTCATTGCAATGTTAAAAATGATAAAAGTACCGGAAGACTGGAGGCTTGCCAATGTGACTCCCATCTACAAGAAGGGCTGTAAGGAGGACCCGGGGAACTACAGGCCTGTTAGCCTGACCTCGGTGCCAGGGAAGGTTATGGAACAGATTGTCTTGAGGGAGATCATGCGGCAAGTGTGGGACAACTGGGGGATCAGGCCTAGCCAGCATGGGTTCACAAAGGGCAGGTCCTGCTTGACCAACCTGATCTCCTTCTATGATCTAGTGACCCGCCTGGTGGATGAGGGAAAGGCTGTTGATGTAGTCTACCTAGACTTCAGCAAAGCCTTTGACACTGTCTCCCACACTATTCTCCTGCAGAAGCTGGCAGTCCGTGGCTTGGACAGGTACACTCTTGGCTGGGTAAGGAACTGGCTGGAGGGCCGGGCCCAGAGAGTGGTGGTCAATGGAGCTAAATCCAGCTGGCGACCGGTCACGAGTGGTGTTCCCCAGGGGTCGGTGCTGGGGCCTGTCCTCTTCAATATCTTTATTGATGACCTGGATGAGGGCATTGAGTGCACCCTCAGTAAGTTTGCAGATGACACCAAGTTGGCTGGAAGTGTCGATCTGCCTGGGGGTAGCGAGGCCCTACAGAGGGATCTGGACAGGCTGGATAGCTGGGCTGAAGCCAATGGGATGAGGTTTAATAAGACCAAATGTCGGGTCCTACACTTTGGCCACAGCAACCCCAAGCAACGCTACAGGCTTGGGGCGGAGTGGCTAGAAGACTGTGTAGAGGAAATGGACCTGGGGGTGTTGGTTGACGCTCGGCTGAACATGAGCCAGCAGTGTGCCTGGGTGGCCAAGAAGGCCAATGGCATCCTGGCTTGTATCAGAAGTAGTGTGACCAGCAGGAGCAGGGAAGTAATTGTCCCCCTGTACTCAGCTCTGGTGAGGCCGCACCTTGAGTACTGTGTCCAGTTCTGGGCCCCTCACTGCAAGAAAGACATTGAGGCCCTGGAACGTGTTCAAAGAAGGGCAACAAAGCTGGTGAGGGGTCTGGAGCACAGGCCTTATGAGGAGCGGCTGAGGGAGCTGGGATTGTTCAGTCTGGAGAAGAGGAGGCTCAGGGGAGACCTTATTGCTCTCTATAACTACCTGAAGGGAGGTTGTAGTGAGCTGGGGGTCGGCCTCTTCTCTCGTGTAACTGGTGATAGGACTAGAGGGAATGGTTTCAAGCTGTGCCAGGGAAGATTCAGGCTGGATATTAGGAAATACTACTTCTCTGAAAGAGTGGTCAGGCACTGGAATGGGCTGCCCAGGGAGGTGGTGGAGTCACCGACCCTGGAGGTGTTCAAGGAACGTTTGGATGTTGTGATGAGGGATATGGTTTAGCGAGAACCATTGGTGATAGGTGGATGGTTGGACTAGATGATCTTATAGGTCCTTTCCAACCTTAGTGATTCTGTGATTCTGTGATTCTGTGAACTGGAATTATGTCTGCAGTTGTTTCTTAGAACCACCTCAAGGATTCTTGAATGGAATCCTCGAAAGAATTCTTATAAAATTCTTGAAGCTTCTTGCTACTCTTCCCACAGTTTTGAAGTCAAAGCATCTGTTTAGAAATAGAGTCAAGCTCAGCCTTTTAGAAGGATCACTTTATTTAGCAGCAAGATTTCATTATTTTGCAAACCTTTCTTTTACCGTGCTTTGTAAATCACACCCCATTTTCCAAGCTTATAAATATTTTAAAAGTTACCCTTATCTCATGGACATCTACTGTCATTGGCCATGGTTCACTTCACATCAAAGAAGCATCAAATGTCCTTATATGAGTTCCCCTCCTGTCAGTTCAAGGGAAGTAGTGCAGATGTACAGAAGTAAGATGCACCAAATGGTTATGGCTGCAGGCCATGTGGAAAAAGCCTTAGTGGGCCACATTTGAAGCTGTCATAGAGTCTTTGGCTGTGAGGAAGATATGTCCTTTAACATGGGCGAGGGATCTACTTTATAATGAGGCATGATTGGAGCTTTCCTTTAAAGTAGGTTATTTATCCTTCCATAATGTGTTTTGCTGTCTCACCAACACGTAATTAATACATGTAAAGTGACTAGAAAACTACTGGCTTATCTTTCTGTTCATTTTTTTTTCTCTCGGATGACTTGCTAGTTTACAGACAGCCTTGTAACATTTGACTTTATCTCTTTTTCTCCTCAGTATGTCTACACCATGTAATACAATGCCACGAAGTTATTTGACCTATCTGTGAACAAGGTTTCTTGCGTGCTAGTGCATGATCTAAGCCTCCTCTGAATGGAAAATTATCCCCCTGGAATTGTTTCAACTTGCCAATAGGGCTGCTGTAACTTAGAACAGTTACTGTACAGCCGTCATACTTTTGTTCTGTGTTCAGATCAAGAACAGCAGAACTATTAGAGGTGTCTGCTCATTATTTGTCTCTTTTGGGGCAGTAACAGAAGCACGCCACTNAGTTGAGTTTTGTTCTGTTGAAATAAATGAAATTGGGACTTTTGTGCAATTTAAATGTTTTTTTGCAAATAAATACCCAGTGCTATTATGACTTTAATTTTCTCTTACATTCACAAGAGGAAGGTCCTATAATACAAGTTAGAAAATCTTCCAGTACTGTTAAATTTTTCAAAACTCAGTAATAAAATACTAATAAACTTGTTCATAGATTAAGCAATAATGACCAAATATTAAAAACACCTTTTCATATATTGTAGTCATTAAAACATACGTCAGAATTACATGTAGTCTATGCATTTTTTATTTCTGTTCATCATCTATGGTTCCATGTCATCAAGAAAGAATCATGAAACTTTGAAGAGACAGTATTTCATGTGGGTGTGATAGGTGCTTTCCATGACCATACCTGTGTCTTCTCCCTTACTCTTGAAGGACTGCAGATAAGTCTGCCTCCTTTCCAAGCTCCAGGGTACTGTTTCTTTGTGGACTGAATTTCATAGGGCCTATTTTGATCCTGCCTTTATGATTTGTTTGGTGTTGTGGGCTGAGTGAGTAGGGCTGAAACTTCTGTGTCCAAGACTCTACTGAAACTTTTATGTCCAAGACTATCAGAAAAGTCAGGAGGACTTAAAATGTGTCTTCCAGTTGCATTTTTCTAATATAACTCCCTGTATGAATTTTAAAGACATGAATTGATTTCAAAACATTTGAATCAAATTGATTTAAGTACATTTTGTTTGTTTTGATGTACTTTAGAATTAAAATAAAATTTTGGAGGGCACTGGGTCTTAACATTTCAAGATTTTAAGAAAATTTGAAGAATTAAAGATTGCATCGGTGTGGCAGTCCTGAACACTTGTTCAGTTAATAATTATTAATATGTTTCTAAAGTTGCATTGCACAAAAATAATCTTGTGGGATACCAGTGTTGTGTCTTCCACACTCATTGCAATGTTAAAAATGATAAAAGTACCGGAAGACTGGAGGCTTGCCAATGTGACTCCCATCTACAAGAAGGGCTGTAAGGAGGACCCGGGGAACTACAGGCCTGTTAGCCTGACCTCGGTGCCAGGGAAGGTTATGGAACAGATTGTCTTGAGGGAGATCATGCGGCAAGTGTGGGACAACTGGGGGATCAGGCCTAGCCAGCATGGGTTCACNGCTCTACAGTTAAAGAAAGACAGGGAACTTCTAGCACAGAGTCTAGCAGAGGGCCACGAATATGATGAGAGGCCTGGAGCATCTCCCTTATGGGGAAAGACTGATACTTCGGTCTGTTCAGCCTGGAGAAGAGAAGGCTGAGAGGGGATCTTATCAATACTGATAAATACCTAAAGGGCAGGTGTCAAGAGGATGGAGCCAGGCTCTTTTCAGTGGTGCCTAGTGGTAGGACACGGGGCAGTAGACAAAAACTGAACACCAGATGTTCCATATGAACATAACAGAAACCTTCTTTACTTTGAGGGCTACAGAGCACTGGTACAGGTTGCCCAGAGAGCCTGTGGAGTTTCCTTCTCTGGTGATATTCGAAACCTACCTAGATTCTTTCCTCTGCAATCCACTCTAGGAAACCTGCTCTAGAAGCGGGAGTGGACTAGATAATCTTCAGAGGTCCGTTCAAACTCCTATGATTCTGTGATTCTGTAGTGCTGCAGCCTTTAGAAGCTGATTTTATTTCCAGTTCTCTCCCTCATCCTACTTAGAGGAGTGAGTGAATGGCCATGTGGTACTGAACTGCCTGTTCAGTTAAACCACAAGAATAACTTTCTGTTATTCTGCAAGTGTTGGGTTAGACTGTGTAAACTTTGCTGCAGTGAGAAAGACAACTTAGAGCAGAAAGCTCTATTTGCTGTTCATTTACATGATATATCACCTGGCAGGAACCCTGAGTTGGAAACAAAAATACAAACTCTGGGTCTCTAACCTCAAATCCCTTTTCAGAGTGGACCTCACAGCCAATGCACTATACTGAAAATGGATGCCAATCAGCCATTCTGCACCTAGGCGGGATATTCTGAGTTTTTTAAGATGTGAAGGCCAAGGCTCCTCTGTACACACTGAGAGACTATTCTGTACTGAATGCACAGGATACATGTTGATTAATGAGAGAAAATTGAACACAGCTTGCCATAAGAATGGGACATTCATTAGACAGAACTACAATAGAAGCACAGTTGGAAAGGTACAGGAGGTTGCCTTTAGGTTAGCCTTATAACTGAAGAGTGAAAACCTATAAAGAATTTAAGATGACTACAAAAGTTCAGGACCTGTTTAGACAGAACTTGTTTATATTTTCATTTGAACTGTGGTTTGGTGAAATACCTGGAGGAAAGGGCTAGGGCAGTAAAATGTCAAATGAAATGCAATGTCTGATGTTTGCATAAGGAAAATAATTCTAGCTATCCAAAGGCTGTGATGAGTCCAAACATCTTGAAGACATTTCAGGTTGTTTTCTGAAAATATCAGCTAAGTGACCATCAGTGTTTAAAAAGTCAAACTAGTTATCAGGAAATATTAAAAAAAACCACAAATAACAAACCTTCTTTTTCACTCTTTAGCACTGTCTGTAGGTCATGTCTTTCCACCTCAAAATTCATGTAACATAACTAAAAAAAGAAAAAGGAAAGAAAATAAAAGAAAATGATCAAGGATATAAAAAAGTCTGCTGTATAAGGACAGATTAAAAAGCCATCACTCTACTTCCTGGCGAATACAATAAGTCACAGGTTTCTAAAATCACAGATGGCATTACAAAGATGAATAGCAAATGTTTATTACCTAGTTTTACTAGAGAACTAAGAAGCACACACACACACACATGCACAAAAAAAAAAGATTAGGCAGCAGATTTAGTTGGTATATTTTCATACAAGATATAAACCACTTTGAAAGTCATCGGAAATGTAAAGGGGTTCAAAAAAGTTTGAAAAAGTAATGAAGCTGAGAGATCATATTTCTCTTCTAGTTACCTGTTTTTCCTAAGTACATACCAGGGTCGTAGATTAGTTACAGTGCTAGAAAGGCCTTTGATATTTTCAACTTCCTATTCCTTATGCTCTGTTGTTCACAAAAGACAATTAAAAAAAATTCTTAGACTAGGAAGATAATATATAGGATATCTTATTTTCTTCATTGTTCTTCTGTTAGACACTGTTTACAGACCTTTATATACTGGAAAATACACTGTGTTAGGACTGGGTTAAACAAGAGAATGGCATGCCCTGGGAAAACCTTGACATCTCCATATTTTAAAATAAATCCTGAATCAATGATAGTATATTTATTTATCACATATTTTACAGTGATAGCATTATTTATTTATTTATGAAGAAGCGTTGATTCTAAGATCTTTATCTTTTTTCTTTTTCTTTTTTTATTTTATTTATTTATTTATTTATTTATTTATTTATTTATGTCACATAAACAAAACCCTATTGCTGGTGAAATTTCAGACTACTGTTAACTCAAAACTGCAACAATTCATAATGAACATCTGGCATTATTTTTTTATTTTTGTGTGCGTGTGTGTGTGCGTGTGTCTGTCAGAGCCCATTCTGACCCCAAGAGCATTGCTTTGGTGGGTGGTAAACTAGTACAAGGGAAAATAAAGCATACCATCTGTCTCCTTTTCTGTTTGCCCATAATGTGTCTTCATGTCACTAAGCAGGGTCAAGTGTTTCATTGTAGTCAAAAGTATGCAGTAAGATAGATTTGGCTTAAAGTATAGCTTCCACAGACAACCCTTTCAACTGCCAAGTATACTTAACACTGAGTTCTATTGACTAGATGAAAATGCAGTATCACGGCTTTTAGTCTAACTCATCAGAGTTATTTTTACTCTGTGCTTTTAGGAAAATATAAGGGATATCCAGTGGGATTCTGGTATGGTCTCTCCAACCATGCTACCATTCAGTGTTTTTCTTAATGGTCAAATTGTAATACAGAGTACAAAAAAACAGGAAGGGTCCACTAATGTAGTGTCTACTACTTTAACTGAAAGGCTGAGAAATCACAACTTGTTCAAACTGGAGAAACAGTATTTGACATGGACAAATATTGCATGCTGGACCTGGCAAGGAGAAAAGAGCTCCACCAATGTTGGAAGTGGTACTGGCATTGTAGCCGCCTCAGGGTTTGGGGAGTTTTGGATCTCAGTACAAGTCAGTACTTTGGATATCAGTACAAGTCATTACTGATATCTAACATGAAAATCATCCTGGAATGCACATGAAGAATAATCTGACATAAATGATCTTATTCTAGTACTACACAAAATGAGTAAAGCATTAGTTGCAGTTATCTGTCTACCTTCCTCACTCTGAGGGAGATATGGACAACTGCAACATTTGGTCCAATGCAAAGGCTGATTAGGCATTGGAACATTGCCCAGGGAAGTGGTAGAGTCATCATCACAGGAAGTATTTAAGAGATGTGTGCCCATCTCTTGGGCATATGTGGTTTAGTGGTGAATTTACAGTGTTGACATGATGACTGAATTTGGTGATATTAAGGATCTTTTACAACCTGAATGGTTGTATGTTTCTATTTTTTCAGTGGGACACAACTAGAAAATATTTCCTAAAGCAAAGACTTAAAAATTCATGACTGTTTAGGTTAAAGAAGAAATGGTGGAGGAAGTGTTTGGGGAAAGAGTCTCAACTCTGTAAAGTAAAAGGTATAATTTTGTTGCAGTGATCATAGAATCACAGAATCATTAACGTTGGAAAAGACCTCTAAGATCACCAAGTCCAACCCCAACCCATCCCCACCATGCCCACTGACCCATGTCTCCAAGTGCCATATCTCCACCATTCTTGAACTGCTCCAGGGATAAAAGAAGTGATGAAGACTCAGATTAGGCTTTAGCAAAAGCATCCTAACTACAAAGAGAAACAGCCTCTGTATAGTCTCTCTGGGGAGATTAGCAAGGCTTTAACTGTGAAAGAGCTGTGGTAGAAAAGTAAATACTGAAAGAGGTGTTTGTATGGCTTGCCTTAACTTTGACTATGTGAACGACCCAAATGACATCTTTTAGGGATCTTTCTAGCTTAATGTTGCTGGATCTTGACATGAAATTAGCTTTTACATATAATTCAAGAATGTTTTCTTTATTAACAAATACAGTTAAAGTTATGGTAAATACAAAGGCATATGGAGCTGTATTAACCTTTTTTCCTTTGCTTTCATCCTGCTATCTGTTTTATTGTTAAGCTACTGGTTTACTAAATAATTCTACAGTTACTAAACTGTTCTACATCAGATTGGAAATGTTATACAGTTCTGGCATTTGTCACCAGCTGATTATATTTATGTTCGCCATTAATTGTAAGACAACTATTCTTCCTAGAAAAATAAGGCTGAGAAAACCACAGTTTGAACTAAAATGAGGCAGCGTCAGGGTAATCTTGGAAGAAAATTTTAGGCTCTTGAAAATTGTAGGAGAAGAGAATGGGTGACCTTTTTGTGTGCTCAGAATGAAAGCTAAAACAAGTCTTTAAGGCATATACTGCTCCAGTGAATATTTTGCTACAATAGAAAATAATAATAATAAAGTAATGCAAATTTATAATTTGTCTATCAATTAAACATATAATTATATATGAAGATGAATCAATCTTGCTGAATTATTACTGTTAACTGGGAAAAAAAAAAAAAAAAAAGGAATATATTTTTGAAATTTGATTTTACCTGAAAAATTTGAAAAAAATTTGCTTAGATGTCTTGTCTCCTCTTTCTGGTAGGAGGGCTGTGACTCCATAGCTTTTATTGAAATGTGCCCTGACATTCACATTAATAGTTCCCTTGCAGGAAGTGAGCTATGAGTTTTGCGACTGGAAGAGATCGTATCTATTCAATTATGCAGTTGAAATACCTCCCCAATAGCTTGGGAGGCACACAAGCCTTGGAGCAACTAACTTTAATAAATCAGTCTTTATGTATTTGTGTGGGTGGGTGGGTCAAATAATAATCTGGTGTACAATGTGGAATGTAAATGGTAACAATAAGCTGAAGTATTTCTAAGCTATTTAAATTCTTCAAAATCAATGTTTGAATTGGAAAGCTCATTTATGGAAAAATTCTGAGGCACATTCATAATCATAGCACTGTCTAGGTTTTTTTTATATTACTCTTTTTCTTGCATCTACATTTACTACTTTAACAGAGTTATTTCAGTAAATATATCAATTTTTATTTCTAAAATGGCACTTCTTCAAGGTTTAATAGAAATCTTAGAAGGCTCAGCCAGAAATACAAAAGTAAGTTAAACAGAGTGACTCTAATACTCTCTTTTACTCCTCAGTACACAGAATCCTAAAACTACTGAATATCCTGATTTGGAAGGGACCCGCAAGGATCACCAAGTCCACTCCTGGCTCCACACAGGAACATCCAAAAATCAAACCCTATGTCTGAGAGCTTTGTTCAGACACCCCTTGAGCTCTGGCAGCTCAGGGCTGTGCCCGCAGCCCCAGGCAGCCTATTCCATGCCCACCGCCCTCTGGTGCAGAACCTTTCCCTAACCCCACAACTCCCCCCTAGCACAGCTCCATGCCGTTCCCTCGAGCCCTGTCACTGTCACAGAGAGCAGAGCTCAGCGCTGGCCTCTGCTTCCTGTGAGGAGCTGCAGCCTCCATGAGGCCTTCCCTCAGCTCCTCTACTCTGGGCCCAGCACACCCAGGGACTTGGTTTTATTATGGTTATTATGGTCCTATTCACATTTTCTTTCAAAAGGCAAATGGTTCAATTAATTTTGGCTTCGTATTTTAGCAATGACATACTGTATGTTTGAAAGAGTCTTATAAAAGCAAATCTAATATCACTGGTTTGATCACAGATTTTGGAAAGCAATACAACTCAATTTCAGATTAATACAATAATTATGTTCTTAAAGACAAGGATTTGCCTATCAATTTTCCCTGTGGAAATATATTGTTCATATTATCTTTTACAAATATTTGATTAACTAAAAAGCAAGCAAACTTTAATTCATAGTGTTAGATTCTTGCCTATGTTATCTTTTTTTTTGGCTTGGCTAAGCTGTTGTAATGCTGAATGTAGCCATAGCTGCGTTGACAAAGATGTCAGGATATAAAACAGTTCATGACTTTCATTAATTTATTACCTTCAGTAGCTTTATATTCTTTATAGAGAACATGTTTCTTACAGACAACATGTCTTACAGAGTCCAGGATGTTCAAAAGATTGCCTGTAACCAGATAGTGTGTTATTATTCTGATATATATTTCATTCCACTTCAGAGTGACAAATAAATAAAAAATAGATAAAATAAATATAAATAAATAAAACTAATAAAGAAACTATTTATTAGCAATTATCAAAATAATCTGGATTAGCAAAATTATATTTGTTTGTTATATTTGTTATATTTCATTTTTTTACAAACAAAATCCAAAATTTTACTTATGTTCTCTCTCCTCAGCCTCTCTTCCAGATGTACAGCAACAAGCTCTGGCTAATATTCCTGGTGGAGATGGCTGTGAGCATAGCTTTAGGAATAGAAGATGCTGGAGTAAGTCGTGTCATTCTTAGTGACTTTAGAACTACTGAAAAAGGAAAGACAAATCCCTTAAGTACACAACCCTGTGTACGCTGTTCATCTGCAAGCTTTTTGGTGGTGGTGGTGATAAATAAAAGTCTTTTTCAATATGTCAAGCCTTCATAGCAATCTGTTTTTATTTTGAGCTCTGTCTCTGAAAGAAGAGCTGGAGTTTTACTTTTGTCATCATATGACTTTATGTCTTTAACCCTATTACTCTAAGATTGCTGGAATTAATTTTCCTTAACATCGTGGCCTGTTCAAAATATACTAAAATTAGATTTTAATAAATAAAATTTAAGCAAAAGTGGAGACGTGGATCTTTTATTTCATACTCGCTTCAATGATTTTGGTGCCAAGTACCAAATAAAATAACTATCTAAAGCAGATACCTTTTTTTGTGTGTGTGTGTTTTCTGATGAGTGCCTATATTTCAGAAACCCATTGTACAGAAGTTGTTAAATTCACAGGGAATTATAGGAGAAAACTCTGCCTTGGTATAAAGACAAAAATGTTAAAGCTATGCTTTGTATCAAAGTTTGTTTTTGTTATAGACTGGTAATAGAAAACTCACTCTCAATTACAAAAGATATTTCTATTCTGCACAAACTTTACTTCTGAGTTCTCTAAATCTTTCATACCTAGCTCCAGTGCAGAACAACATGTTTATTTCAAGTTCATCTGAAAAAAATCTGTATGTAAGTTCTGTGTGTTGTATATATTTTAGGTTTCTTTATGGTAACTGTGCCATTAATTTTTCTCTAGCAACTTAGAATATAGATCATCTCTCCTGGGTGTTGTTGCCTAAAAGTCAAATGTCTACCCTAAGTTCAAAGCATTAAGGTGCTCCTGTAATCAGTGAAGATAAGCAATATCAGCATCAGGTCATTCTCATGCTAAATAGACTTGTAAACATGTTGGAATTAAACCTCAATTGGATTTTGCATGGTAGGAGTCATGTAATATGAATCATATTGCTTCTATTTTCTATTTATTCATAGATTTATCAACAATTTTGTTCTTGTGTTTGTGTGTCATTCCAATAGGTGGCATCAACATCACCCTCTTACACTGGATTATCTATTTCCCGCTGCTAAGCTAAAATTCACGTTCTACTGATGAGTGTACCTATGTGCATTTTTTTCACTTTTCACCATTAAGGATAGCTGGGAGCTCTGTATGCCCCATAAGAAGGGAGGAACCTCTCAGGATAGGACTCAAAAATCTCAGTGGTTTAATTAGTACTTCATTTTAGTAGCTCTACTTGATTGAGAGAGGATTAGTTGTGTGAAGAAGCTTGGCACAGATTAAGTCTGTTGAATGGTAATTTCCTTGGTATTAAAGAAAAAACTATTGATCTGGAACTCCACTTTTTCATTACGGATTTGATGGCAATACAAGTAATTACTGCTACACGTGTGATCACAGCAAGAGATTCGTCATTATACAAGTCCTGAAAATGCACTGTGTTCATGAACTCTTTGCTTGATGCTATGCAATGGACATTTGGGAACTGAGTTTTCTTAGCTCAGTTGTTCTCCGGGTACAGTAGCTGTGTGATAGCATAGATAAAGCTGTAAAGTTTGTAGTTTAGAGGTAGATTTCATATTTTTTTTGCTGGATAGTATCTTCATTTGTTATAATATACTAAATGATATTTATATTTGACTACTAAACATTTAGCTTTATCTCAACAAATGTGTTACCATTGCAGGGCTTTTGTTTTAATGATCTTCTGATCATTAAAAATCATTACTTTATTGTACTGTACTGTACTGTATGTCAAATCTTTAGCATTTGCTGATGCTCTTAAGTGACCTTATCAGCTTAATAAATAACTGTGAAAGAAACTAGGTAGGATTTCATGTACTCCATGTACAAAATCCCTGTAATATGCCTTGATTTTTTTCATAAATTGCCATGCATATTAATTCCAGAATAATTCATATTAAATATTTAGTAAAGCATTTTTCTTATTAGTGAAGTGTACTTCTTACATACTATATTCTCATAGGCAATATAGATTTGGGAGCATTCTTAAGATGAAATAACTATATTATAATTATTTTTGTACCAATAGTAGAATACCCAGTGACCCTTTTTGCTTTTTAACTATGATGGAATCAAAATGCAGTTTATGTGAATTAGTTGTGTTCACGGGGATTTTTAGGTGGTTGACTCAGAATAAGAGTCACGCAGCTGTTTGAGCTCAAAGACAAATCTTGGTGAGGGACTGCCTGAGGAGGAAAAAAAGCAGAAATCATAGTTACTCAGTGACGGTACAGCATGGGGCTGTAAGACAGATCTCTGACATTAGGTATATTCCTGGGTGTTTTTCAGGTTAAACAAAATGATACCCTTATGTAAATGGTACTGTCATAAAAATGAAAAATCTTGCTTACAGATAGCTGCAGCCTCAGAACATCTCTGCTTAGCCAGCTTGGTGGGTCAAGTTGTGATAACATCACCTCTGTAATTTTTAGTGTTGCTTCCTTTCACTTTTCATCAGCGCTGCATGCTGATATTAACTAAGAACATGTCAGCTGAAGCTGAAGCACAATGCCATATAAATGGAAAAAATAAAACAGCAGGAGTTTTTTGGTGAATAAAAATTTAGGAGAATATTCTAAAGCCTGTTAATTCCCATTGGTTCCATTGGGTGTCTGGTATTGGAGACAGGAGGTTTCATTTTCTAGAGGTGGTAGTCACATGAAGGATACAATGTGATCTTTGTTCAAGACCAAGTAATAAAAAATGAGTAGTGTAGAACTGGCTTGAAAATTATTACCAAGAAACAGTACCAATTTATGGATAACTAATAGAATAAGCAAAGATGAGAGTTCAGATTAATTTATTCCTATTTCTTACTGACATCATAATCTTGCCCCAAATATTCTGAGAAGCAAATATTCTGCAAAGCACTCATGTTTAAATTGCATTTTTTTTTGTGTTCATTACGTGCAATTGCATATGCATAAAGACAGTGCAGTCAACTACTGTATAGCTGGATAACAATGTTTTATTTTCAGAGTTTTTGAGTTATCTCAAAAAATGAGTCCTCATGTGATGTACAGAGTTTGGTCTCCTATAAAAATATCCTAACTATCACATATGTTCATAAATGTGACAAGGGGAACATATGAATAGACAATTCAGTGCACAGCTGGCACTGCGGCCCGGCCCAGCCCGGCTCCGGGCGCACATCCACCGCTCTGCTGCGGCCAAATGTCGGTGTGTGATGAGCGCTGCCTGAGCTGCAGTCGGGGCACAGGGAGGACGCAGGGCTGTGCAGTGCAACTCACAGCAAAGAGTTGTGTGCGTTTTGGTTCATTGGCTAAACAGCAAAATATATAAACAGCAAAAAATATGCAGCCTTGCTTTCTATTTTGATAAAGGAAGTTGAGAACAAGTTTCAAGATTAAAAAAAAAAAAAAAAAAAACCCAACTCAAAAATTTGACCATGTCTCTTTACTTTTATAACCCCTATTTTAACAGAGAAAAACATTCCTCACTTCATATTTCACACCTTATTTATGTCATCACTTTTTGGCAGTATGTACATTTGTGAACAACTGTCTTCAAGGGTGAAGCACAGGAAGAGTGAAATTTCCTCAAAGATCTCTGATGAACACTAAGAATGGCAGCAACTGACATTGAACAAGATATTGAGGCATTCATTTCACAAAAACAAGGTCATATATCCCACTAGTTCTGTGTTTTTGTTGCTCTCTTTTTTTTTTTTTTGTTGTTTGTTTTAATAAAAATATTAAAGATTAAAATAAGTTTTGTTACTTATATTCATGAACTTCAGTATACACTCTATGAGGGCTGCTTCAAAAGTAATGCCTCCTGTTTTATTATATTGGCCCAGAGTGTGAGAGGCGCATGTTGGTGGTATGGTGGTAGACGCTGCTCAAGGAGGTTGTGGATGCCCCATCCCTGGAGGCATTCAAAGCCAGTCTGGATGTGGCTCTGGGCATCCTGGTCTAGTGGTTGGCAACCCTGCGCATAGCAGGGGGGTTGAAACTAGATGATCATTATGGTCATTTTCAACCCAGGCCATTCTGTGATTCATGATTCATGATTCTGTGATTCAATATTCAGTACATTTTATTTCAGTATGACAAATGGCAGCAGGCAGGCAGTCTGACAGAACAGCATCTGAGATCGAAGTGCGAATGACACAAAGGTGTGTCATTGAATTCCTCCATGCAGAAAACATTGCACCCACTGATATTCATCAATGCTTCCTGAATTCTTATGGAGAGCAAACAGTGTACGGGAGCACAATGAGGCTGTAGGTGGTGTGTTCCAGCAGTGATGAAAGCAAGTGTGGTGCATGTTCTTGTAAGTACAGCATGCAGCTCTTGTTCGTCACTGTCAAAAGGGCATAGCTAATGGTGGTGACTATGTTGAAAAACAGTGTTTTGTAGCTGAGACTTTGCTCTGTCAAATACTGTTATTTTGCTCTTTGTATCAGTTGTAATTTCCACAGAAATAAATAGGAGGCATTACTTTCGGAGCAACTTTTGTGCATACAGCCCAAGACAATTCCTATTCACTCAGTGCAGCTCAAGAAAGCCAAAAGGTTGGACACCACAGTCTATAGGGTGAAAATTAAAGCATCAGAGAAAATCTGCTAGGTAAGTTGGTAAGGAAGTTGAACAGTGGATGAATTCTGACAACAAACTGCTTTTTTTTTTTTTTTTTCCAGATAAGTTGCTTCATGGAAGACAGAAGGAATTTTTAAATTTCCTTACATTTTAATTCCAGTGACACAATTAATTTCCTCAACAACAAAAAATAGTTTTATTAAGCTTCTTACCACTTTCAGTGGACATGTTTTCCAGTGCTACTTTCAGTCAAATGCTGCCTTCTTTTACCATCAGAAAGTTAAAAAGAAGAGGTTATTTCTCAAGCAAATTGAAACTTACATTTATTTTGGGATAATAACAAAGAACATTTTTTAACAGTGTCTCTTAGATTCAGCAAACTTGTCTCAGATGATACATAAACCTGTTGACAGTTGTATAAAAATGAGAGCTGTCTCAATAGGAAATACAGTGCCCTTATGCTACAAACTCCTTGAGACAGCAGAAGGATTGGAAAGACATTTTGGTGTGCTTTGTGGGTGACTGATCGAAGGTGACCTTAGTACCTTATTGAGGACATTTCTGAGTTACAATCACAGAATCACAGAATTGTAGGGGTTGGAAGGGACCTCCAGAGATCATCGAGTCCAACCCCTCTTCAAAGCAGGCTTCTTACAGCAGGCTGCACTTTAGGCATCCAGGTGGGTGTTGAATATCTCCAGAGAAGGAGACTCCACAGCCCCCCCGGGCAGCCTGTTCCAGTGCTCCATCATCCCTACCATGAAGAAGTTTTTACGCACCTTTGTGTGGAACTTCTTTCTATGCTCCATTTTGTGGCCATTTCCCCTTGTCTTGTCCCCATAGAACGCTGAAAAGAGTCTGGCCTCGTCACTTTGGGTCCCACACTTAAGATACTTATAAGCATTAATCAGATCCCTTCTCAGTCTTCTTTTCTCAAGTCTGAACAGAGCCAGATCGCTCAGCCTTTCCTCACAGGGGAGATGCTCCAGGCCCTTTATCATTTTTGTGGCCTTCCACTGGACTCTTTCCAGGAGATCCCTGTCTTTTTTGTACTGAAGAGCCCAGAACTGGATACAGTACTCCAGGTGAGGCCTGACCAGGGCAGAGTAGACATGCTTATGAAAATAGCTGTGTCATTTTGTACAGCCCATATGATACAGCTTTTTGGAAAAACAGTTATGTGAAGGAATGGTCAGTGGAGTCTTATAAACTGAAAAGGAGTTTTCAGCTAAAAAGAATTCAAGAGAAATCTCTGCTCTCTTCATTCATTTTTCTTCTTTCATTTCTTTAGAATGATCAGGGGTTATTTTTAAGATAAAATACCAGAACAAGCTGTCAAATTTTAAGACATCATTAGGCATTCCTTAAATATAAGTTTATAAATATTAGAAAATAAGAACTAGAAGCTTAAACCTCTTTAAAATTTCTTGTCTGTAGTTCTTCAAATGTATACCTCATCTCACAAAAATGATGAGGTATACAGCTGCTGAATGCTACTGGGACTGACTTTATAATAGAAAGCTGTAGCTAATCATGAGTTTCACAATGAGGTTGTGATAGGCATAGCAGAAAAATCTTTCCTGGTTTCAATGGTTTTATTGAAATTGGTAGGTTTTTATGCCTTTTTGACTTTGAAACATCTGAAAAACTCAGGAGACATATTTGACTTGAAAGCTTTATATGGTACCTATCTTGTGTACATTTTCCCATCTTGGGACACCAGGAAGTGATAAGAAAAGTATTGATACCTAACAGTATGTGAACCTGTCTGAATTATGTTACAATCCTGTCAGAAAGTTCTTCTCAAGATGAATTTAAGTTTTGCATGATAGCTCAATTCTGAAATTTTATCTTCAGACATGTTATCACTGAATGCTTTGCTGTTTCAAAAAAAGGACAAATAATCTTTTTCCTGGAAACTGTCATGGCCATAAGTAACATTCACACAGTAGAATTTAGTTTTTGAATTCTGTAGTCACAGAATCATAGAATCACTAAATGGTTTTGGTTGGAAGTTACCCTAAAGGCCACCCTGTTTCAAGAACTTCAGACCTCACTTGGTTGGAGAGAGCTTGAGCATCATACAAGCTCTCTCTAAATACCAATTTATCCTTAACATCCTGCCTGTCAAGCAAGATACCTCTTTCTCTCTTCCTTTGGTTTTCTTAGGATCATGATGATACAAGGGCATTAATAACAGTCCGTTGGCTTCTGATCTCTGATTTTTGCAGCCTGCCAATATGTGTATAAATATACACACAGAAATTCACCTATAATCAAATAATATTCTGACTGTTTTTTGTTTGTTCATTAGACTTGCGTGAAAACAAAAGGATCCCCACTCTTGTCCAGAGGGAGTGATTCCCATGCTTTGATGATGATGGTTCCACTATTTCATATGAAGTTCTCTAAAGTAATTCCATTATTTCTTCCTTTGAACAGACCGAAGTCTATCCTCCAGATACTTTTTCCATTAATTCCACTGACAGGTTCTTTTAAGTTACGACGACTAAGGATAGCAAGAGTTTAGATAAAACTCTCAGGTTTTCTGTGTGCCTGTTAAATTAATCTTCACAATTTAACAGAAGACAGAGAAACCACACTGCATTGAAATGGCCTGTCTTTTCTACTTCTCCTGCCAAAATCCAGTGACTTGACAGCAAAGAGTAAGATAAGATCAAAGTCGAGTAACTATTTCTTCTAAACACTGCTTTAAATCTTAAATGACTTGTAGGTCTTAAAGATTGCAGAGAATTTATATCTAGCTTAAATAATACAAGAGAAAGAAGATGTCTTTAGCATTTTAAAATATCTTTTTATTCCTTTCATGTTTTCAATGTATGTACATTAGAAATACCATCTACTTAGAATAAAAGAAACAGAAAAAATCATATCTGAAACCTGACAATTTGAACAGTTCAGTTCATCTCATATATCCCAAGCATTTCACATATCATATGCATACCAGCAACAATATCAATAGCTGCAAAATAATATTTGAGCAACTTGAACCATAAAGGGGTCCTGAATAGATTCCAGCATCCCAGAAGCTCTGGAGTAGCTCCATTAACATGGGACAATGTATCACGCCAGTGATGCAGACCAAAGTATACACAAACCTAGTACTTCTGTCACACACTTTCCCTCTCTGTTCTGCTTTTTCATGATCCAGCCAGTAGTACAAGACATGATGTACTAAAGGGCTATTTGCCTGTACTGATTGTATAAAGCTAAGTGCATTACAATTTAGGATGCAACATGTCTGTCTTCTTTTATGTCACAGAGCTCAAAGACTTCTGAATATTCCACTGATATTTTTGGGTTTCTTCCACTTTTATACTTAGTCCAGACAATACTTTGCTGTTCCTGCTTGTTTTCATAAACGTAAGAATTTATGCACATGAATAACTCTGCCATTGAGAAAAGTTTTCTTGACTAATCAGGCCATGGCTCCATGAGCTCCTTCTTAAGGAGCTTACCACAAGCAGGCATACTTCTCTCTATGCCTTTAGAGCACAAGGCAGAACTGATCCTTCCTAGGGCTGCTGGCAAATACAGCTCTGCATGCATTCATATGTATGACAACAGAATACTGAGGCAAAATGAGGACAAAAAGATTGTGCAAGCAGCTTTAATTGAGGTGAAAGCAATTTTCCAAGCTTAAATCATTTGTCTAGAATCTTAGTTCCACAATTCGATATTCCCAACAATAATTTGCAGTAATAGAAGTCAGATAGTGTCAGGCTTAGAAGAAAATATAGACCTGATAAGAAGACTACCCATCATAAAGAAGGGCATTTGTGAAATGGGAATTACTCAGTCTTATCTACTTAATATTTATTATCCTTTTATGTCTTCATCTATTCTGTTTCGTCTACTTTCAAAGCATAATTGGAAATGACACTTCTCTGTCTAAAATTATTAGGAAAAATATGCAAATTTAACTCTGATAGAAGTACATAACAATAGTTTTGTTCTTAGGATTTGAATTCTTAAAGATCATCAGCAGAGATAAAATATAAAAGGTTGCAGAAATTGCAGCTTATTTGTTCACTGTTTCCTTCTTCTATATTGTGAGTACACTCAAGGACAAAAGAGAGAGAAACAAGAACAGGGAGAGGTAAATTTCACATAGTCTAGATAATTTTTTCAAATACATATGAAAGGCTGAACAGGAATTTCTGCAGCAGCAGGCTTTTATAAATCTGTCTTTACTGTTTAAGCAAAAGCAGTTCAACTTCTGTAGGGTTCTCATGAGAGCTGGCTGGCAACTATTTCACATTTTGGATTTTTTTTTCATCCAGAAAAAAAAGACTACTCAAAGAAAAAAAATATTTTCTAAGTCACCATTTCTGATAAATTTCTTATTAGCTTCCTTTCTGTATACTGGGAAAAGTTTTAAAAATGACAGAATGTTTTTGCTGTATTCTTCAAAATAAAACCAAGGCACAATAGTACATATTTTAGGATGTATAAATTTGAATCTATGAATTATAGATTTTTTGACAAAAATGTTGGGGGAAAAAAATGCAGCTGAAAAGAAGATTTATTTGTACTGGTCAGGTATTATTTCCAGATACATGCTTTAAATTATGGTTTACATTCAGTTTATATAACTTTATGGTTTGGTTTTGAAATTTAATCTTTATGGAAATTATCACTGCAATGTGATTTTTTATTCAGTTGAGGCTACTTTGCTAAATGTTAGAATTACCAGAAGGGCTCTGGAATCTCATCTTGACAGATAATTTGCTAGTCTAATGTAGCTATATTTTTTCTTATAAAATAGTAAATTGTCTACTTTTGGAAATTTTACTGGGGTAATGTAAAAGAAATCACCCTAACATTCAAGTAAAATATTTTTTTTAAGTGGTAATAGAAACTTTTGATAAACTTCAGCTTCATAGAACAGAATGAGCTAGTTTATGATGGAAGGAAGCAGTGAAGTTTACCCTATCCAATCTCCTCAGTGAAGTGAGGCTAGCTTTGAAGTTGCATTGGACTACTTATGAACTTGCTCTCCTGTGTTTTGAACATCTTCAAGGACAGACTCAGCAGCCTCTCTGAACAGCTTGTTTCTCTTGCTGCAACATCCTCCTGGCCTCTTGTCCTTGACTTTGCATCTCTGAGAGGAGTCTTAGGTAACTGAAAGCAGTTGATAGATCCTTCTCTTGGCCTTCTCCTGGCTCTTTTTCAGGTTTTCAGAGCAATTTTTCAAAGCAACAGATTCATGAATGAGATTGGAACAGGAACAGCTCTGATGTGTGAACCTCTTTGCAATTCAGGTTTGGATCTACGCCAGTAGCATCTGAAATTATCTGATATTCCCTCAATGACCTGCTGAAAGTAACAGATTAAGGCTCTTTCAGTACCTCTGCACTTCTGTGGCATGTTGTTGTAAGCCAAAGAAACCGAGGCTAACAGCAGGGACTTTAAAATCTTTAGGCCCAAGAATAAAAAAAGATGAGAAAGATGGGAAGGGTTTTTTGTCAGTCTAGACTAACATGCGAATAATTTGCAAAGGATTTTTTATTGTAGAAAAAGCTATTTCATCAATAATTTAATGTAAACAATTGATCTGATAGATTGCAGGGTATGATTTTTATTTAAACTGGAAAAATTGGAGACACCTTAATACAATATTGATGCTACTGTGGAACAGCTGAAGATACATCAGTCTGGAGGGAAGAAACTAACAGAGTTATATATAATATACTTAGAATCAGACTTTATCAATACCAGCATCCAGCCTGAAGTGATTTTTTGTACCTGAATTGTAATCCTCTGAATAATGGAATTAATAATGGAATAGCCTACTAGCACAATGATATTATATTTTACATTATTACATTTTCCTGTTTAAATGAATAAAATGAGCCATAGAGATTATACTTACACTGGGCTATCAGATCCCAAAGAAAATAAGAAAAAAATTTTATTGTTGTCAAAAACAGAAAAAAAAGTTTTAATCTATCTCCACAATGTTAATTCTTCCCCCCCCCCAAAAAAAAAAAAATCCTCTAAAAAATATAATTTTAAAAGAAAGTGATGTACTACTACGGATTCTGACAACTACATGTCCTTGCTTTCTCTAATGAATTACCCTGGGACAGTCAGCTTTTTAGGTTACTTTCAGAACCTTTGATGTTCTTTTCTTCCCCGAACTGTCACATTAAAGATGTTCAGTTCATGTGAAGTCTATGAAGTCTGATATTCTAACATACCCAACTGCAAATTTTTCACAAGTTAAAGCCTGAAAGATAGTAAAGCAGCATTGGTTATATAATATCTAGCAATACAAGAATTTTCTGTAGTACTGAAAATACATATAGTGTTGACAGCTACAGTATGGTTTGAGAACATGTAAAGCAATTTCAAATATACCTCTGTGAAGTTGATTTGATAGTGCAAAGAAACTCTATACTGCCTTGGTCCAAACTAAAAAGTCTGTGAAAACTATCTAAGCAAGGTGCAACTTATTCTTCAAATTATGTGAAGTCTTGCCAAGATATAATAAAGAAAATGGAAGACATTATTCTTGATACCTACAGCAGATGCTATGTACATCCTCACTTGGCCCACCTCAGTACTAGAAATTACACGTAATCTATGCAATCTATCACAACATCATTTACAATAATTTGTCATAGCCATAAATTCTGCATCTGATGAAAAGAGGTGAGAAGTTAGAAAGTGTATGCAAATTATCTTACTGGAATGGACTTTCCTCAGATTGTTCTGTTTGATGGCTGAGAACTTCCACTGGCATAAACCTTTGTGAGACTCAATGTGAAGACGAAGAAAATATGCAAGCAGATGGAGCTCGGTACAGGGATACTGTCTGGATGTGCAGAGAAGCGATCAGGAATCCAGAGCACAGATGGAGCTGAACTTGGTGAGGGATGTGAAAAATAACAAGGGTTTATACAGGTACATTGGTCAGAAGAGACAAACCAAGAAAAATGTACCCCCTCTGGTAAATGAAAAGAGGAAACAGGCTTCAACAGACATGGAGAAGGCTGAGGTACTCAACAAGATCTTTGCATCAGTCTTCACTGGCAGTCAGGGTTCCCATATATCTCATGCCCCTGAACCTTTGGGTAGGAGTCAGAGGAGTGGAGTCCCTCTCTCTGTAAGACTAGATTAAGTGAGAGACTGCTTCATGAGACTGTGCACAGGTGTATAGGACTGAGAAACATGCATCCCAGAATCCTGAAGAAGCTGGCTGATGTGGCTACTAAGACACTCTGTATAATTAAAAAGCCATGGCTGTCAGGCAAACTCCCCAGTGACTGGAAAAAGCGAAGCATCAGTCCTATTTTTAAGAAAGGGAAAAATGAAGATCTGGGTACCTACAGGCTGGTGAGCCCCACTTCTGTGCCTGGGAAGATCATGGAGCATTTACTCCTGGAAAACATGTTAAGGCACATGAGGGACAAGGAAGTGATCTAAGATAGCCAGCACAACTTCACCAGTGGCAGATCATACCTAAACAGTCTGGCAGCCTTCTATGATGGAGTGATGGCATTGGTAGACAAAGGAAGGGCAACTAATGTGGTCTACCTGGACTTAAATAAGGCTTTAGACATGGTCCCATGCCACTTCCTTTTCTCTGAATTGGAGAGGCATGGGTTTGACGGGTGGACAGGCTTGGTGTATAAACAATTGGTTGGACAGTTGCAGCCAGAGAGTTATGGTCAGTGGCTCAGTGTCTAGTTGGGGGGCAATGATGAGTGGTATTGTCCAGTTGTCAGTCTTGGGACCAATACTATAACATCTTCATCACTGATATAGATAGTGAGATCGAGTGTACTCTCAGCGAGATTGCTGTTGTCACCAAGCTGAATGGTGTGGATGATACCACAGGAGGAAGAGATGCCATCCAGATGGACCTAGACAGGCTTGAAAAGTGGGGATACATGAACATAATGAAGTTCAACAAGGCCAAGTGCAAGGTGTTGCAGTTGAGCCAGAGAAATCCCAGATATGTGTACAGAGTGGGAGAACATATACAGAGCAGCCCTGCAGAGAAGAACTTGGGGATTCTGGTGGATGAGAAGCAGGTCATGAGCCAGCTGTGTGCACTTGCAGCCTGGAAAGCCAACAGTATTCTGGGCTGCATCAAAAGTGGCATGGCCAGCAGGGAGAGGGAGATGACTGTCCCCTTCTCCCCTTGTGAGGGCCCACCTAGATTACTGTGTACAGCCCTGGGACCCTCAATGACAACAACAAAAAAAGACATGGAGCTGTTGGAGTAGGTCTAGAGAAGGGCCACAAAGATTTTCAAAGGGCTGGACCACTTCTGCTATGAAGAAAAGTAGAGGAAACTGGGTTTGTTTAGCTTGGAGAAGAGAAGGCTTTGGGAAGACTTCATTGAGACCTTCCAGTACTTAAAAGGAGCTTATAATCAGGAGGGAGATCGACTTTTTACATTGTCTGATAGTGATAGAACAAGGGGGAATGGCTTTAAACTAAAAGAGGAGTGATACAGATTAGATGTTAGGAAGAAATTCTTTACTCAGTGGGTAGTGAGGCATTGAAACAGGTTGCCCAGAAAAGCTGTGGATTATCCCTGAAGCCATTCAAGGCCGGGTTGGTTGGGGCCCTGGGCATCCTGATCTGGTGGGTGGCAGGCCTGTCCATGGCAGTCTTTTCCAGCCATTCTATGATTCTATCATTTGACATTATGGATAATTACAAACTGGTCTTCAATTTCATAATGAATTTAACAGAAGATAACAAATACAATAGAATGTTATTATAGAATAATAATAAGAATAATGCAGTAATGCCACAGTGTAGATTTGCTAGCTCTTCAAAACACACATGAAAAATCAGTTTTAAATGGAAAGTTGTAGGTTTTTATTGAAGTGAGAAGGAACTTTTGAGCGTGGGACAGTTAAAATTCTGCATAAGTCTTTGAAATTTATCCAGTTCTAAGGAAAAAAGCTGACTACAATCAATATCGAGTAAATAATAGTAAGCTCTTTAATACTGGTTTCCTTTCTTTAGGGTAATATAAACTGAAACAGAATCCCGCATTAGGTAATAAGTATGTTACTCTCAAGGGTGTAGAATGACAGATTGATCTGAGGTAATCGGGTTTCACATATGTGCTGTTTCCTGGGAGAGTAAAGGATCCTTGCCAATTTTAATGACACTGTTGAACTGGGAAGTGATCAAAGTGTATTCCTTCAAGTTGAGCAATCATATTCCTCAAATCCGTATGATCAGAGTATTAAGTAAAAAAGGTGGTGGTTCTGTTTTTTCAAGTTTTGATAAGGACTGACATTTTCATATTTCTCCATGCCCAGACAGAAGATTTATTTTCTGTTTTGTTTAAGACAGATCATCAAGCAAAGGGGAAAAAAAAGAAAACAGAAAATACATCCATAGTATAGTAACAATAGTCTATTCAAAAGAAAAAAATTAATGTCGTACTTTTAGAATAATAACTAAAAAAAAAAAAAAACATAACTTCCAGTTATAGGGATTGGATCTTAGTCCAAAAGCTATGCAGCTGTAAAAGCCTTTCCAAAATTAGCAAATAAACAAATAGATCCACAAAGAAATACTGCATTAATGTGGTGTGGTTCACCGCTGGGCTCTTAGGCTCCCAGTATTTTAATACAGTTATTTAATCTCCTGATTGAGATTCCCTAGGCATTTAGGGGCAATATATACAAAGAATCTCATATTAATACCAAATTCTGAATATTACTACAAGCTCCCTAACCAATATAAAATTGTGAGGACACAGGCAGGTTGTAAAGACACCTTTCCCAGGATTTAAGTATACTTCGTACAAGTGAAGACAGCTGTCCATCATGTTGAAAGAGACCTCTGGAGAACACCTAGCTCACCCTCCACTTCAAAACAAGGCCAGATTTGAAGATTTTTAGATGAGATTGTTTAGCACCTTGACCACCTGAATTTTGAATTTCTCAAAGAATGGAAATTCCACAGCTTTTCTGGGCTGCTGTTTCCTTTCTTTTTGGAATTTAAAGGCATATTTTGTTATCTATAAAATAGAAATGGAAGAAGAAACAAAATTATTAAAACAATCACTGTATCATGTGATAAACTGAAATTCAGTTCTGCCCTTCACTCTTTACAACAGTTCCGTAAGGTACAAAATACTGTGCAATGCTGCAGGAATGAGAGTATGGTGATTTCACACTATTGGCTAGCTAAAGTTCACCACACAGCTCTCTCACTCCTCCTTCTCAAAAGAACAAAGAAAATACCACAAAAAAGAAATGCTCCCAGGTTGAAATAAGGACAGTATAATGTGGTCCAACTCAGCAGGTGGCTAAACACCACACCGGTGTTCACTCACTCCCCACCCCCTCCCAGTGGGATGGAGGAGAGAATAATAAAAAAAAAAAAAGTAGAACTCATGGGTTGAGGTAATTTTATTTACTAAGATAGAGAAAAGAATAAGGATAATAATTATGACTAGTATATATATGTGGGGTGATCCTCCCCCACTACTCCGCCCTGTTGAGGCCACATTTATAATACTGTGTCCATTTATGGGCTCTCCAGTAAAAAAAGACAGGGATCTCCTTGGAAGAGTCCAGCAGAGGGCCACAAAGATGATAGAGGGCCTGGAGCATCCCCCATATGAGAAAAGACTGAGTCTGTTCAGCCTGGAGAGAAGAAGACTGAGGGAGGATCTGATAAATGTCTATAAATATCTAAAGGGAGATCGGAGGCAAATGGATGGGGTCAGGCTCTTCTCGGTGAACAGCGAGTAATGGCATAAAACTCGGACATAGGAAGTTCTGTATTAACATGCAGAAGAACTTCTTTACAGTAAGGGAGGAAGAGCACTGGAATAGTTTGCCCAGAGAGCTTGTGGAATCTCCTTCTTTGGAGATATTCAAGACCTGGCTGGATGCCTACCTGTGTGACTGATTGTAGGGAACCTAGTTTAGCAGAGGAATTGGACTTGATCTCTTGAGGTCCCTTCCAACACCCGTGATTCTCCTTTCCCCTTTTAATGCTGCTGAGTGTGGCATCACACTACATGAGATTTTCCTTTGGTCAGTGAGCTGCCATGGCAGTGTCCCCTCCCCACCTTTTGCTCACCCCAGATCATTCTGTGTGGTTTGGAGAAAGTCTTGATGCTGTGCCAGGACTATTCAGTAACAGCCAAATCATCAGTGAATTAGCAGTGCTGTTCTCGCTACAAATGTACTATATACATATGTACTGTATGCACTATATAGGCCACTGTAGGGAAAGTGAACCCCATCTCAGACAGTTTCAGTGCAAGGAGGCAGGGTGGTAAAAGCAGAAGACAAACTGTACAAGCTACTTAGTTTCAAACATATATGCTGAAGCTGTTCTATTTTATGTGGAATAAATAAGTGCCAGATAAAGGAAATTTTCAAATAGAAAGACTCATTTCTCTTTCTTATAGGAGGTTAAAGATAGCTGTAATCAAAGTTACTCATACTGCAAGTTCTTACTGGACATTTATTTCAAGCAAACTTGGATCAGCTCTTGAAGAAATGGCTGAAAGAGCAACTGTAAGCGATAGGAGAAGCAGGTTTCAGTTTAAACTAGCAAAGGTGGAACTTGACTCTGCTACTTTTACTGCTGAACTTGAGTAAAATGTACTTTACACAAAGGAAGGCAATATCTTCTTATCTGGCTGAGCTCAGCCAGATGTGATCTAAGACTACCAAATAGGTTCTGCAGGAGCGACAACTGAATATATAGCTAGTTTATGCCTTCCTACAAGGTATAGAGGTGAGCTAGGTCCTACCTGCTGAACAGTGATAAAACTAACATGATTTTTATAGGAAGTTTTATTTTGCCTCTCTCCTGAACAAGAACTCTATGAAAAGATGACTGTGTGTCACCCAAATAGCAGCAGCTTGATAGCTGTTCTCGATCTAGCAAGAAATATGTGAGATTTCACTTTTTGACAGTGAATAAAGGATTAGATACAGACCTAGAATATCTCAAGTTGCTATTACCAATGGTAATACTAATGGTGAAGCTACATATTGTGTTTTGTTTGGTGTCTACTTGCAATCATCAGACTACCAAAAGAATACTCACAAAGTGCAAACATTTCAGGAGAAGCAACAACAGATTCAAAACCGTAATCAGAATATTCACTTAGAGGAAGTCACAGGTAATTTATATCTGCTTATCACTCCAGCATTGCAATCTATCCTCAAACACTTTTGTCTTTAATAGCACAGTAAACTTCAAAGAACCGAGGTGCGCTTTATAAAACTTAAGCCTATATAAATCCTATAATAGTTTCATAGATTTTTAATTTACATAATTCTGAGCAGGAAATGCAGCAACAATACTTGCTCTGAGATGCTGTAAAGGTGATAAGCATAATTCATATGATTGCAGCCCTTAGAAAGCTGTAACTAAAGCAACTGTAGTTTGAAGTATGTGAAAAATTAACATGGATGCTATGTGAAGCAATGTAAAATGTGTTTCTACACTGTAACTGATAGTTTATATATTTTTTATGCAACATTAAAAAAAAAAACAGCCATTAAAATGCACCAACATTCTACACAAGTTGGAAAACTACATTCTTTCTAAAATATAAATTGATACATTCTGTAAACTGATATCCAGCTGAAAAGCTGGACATGAGCCAGCAGTGTGCGCTTTGAGCTGGAAGGCCAACAGTATTCTGGGCTGCATCAAAAGAGGGGTGGGCAGCAGGGAGAGGGAGGGGACTGTCCCCCTCTGCTCTGCCTTTGTGAGGCCCCATCTGGAGTACTGTGTCCAGAACTGGAGTCCCCAGTACAGGAAGGATGCTGAGCTGCTGAAGCAGGTCCAGAGGAGGGCCATGAAGATGATCAAAGGGCTGGAGCACCTCTTCTGTGGAGAAAGGTTGAAGGAGTTGGGTTTGTTTATCTCGGAGAGGGCTCCAGGGAGACCTTACTGCAGCCTTCATGTACTTGAAAGCAGCTTATAAGAAGGAGTGAGACTGACTTTTTACACTATCCGATAATGATAGAACAAGGGAGAATGGCTTTAAACAAAAAAGATTAGATTTGATATTGGGCAGAAGTTCTTTACTCAGAGGGCAGTGAGGCACTGGCACAGATTGCCCAGAGAAGATGCAGGTGTTCAAGGCCAGGTTGGATGGAGCCCTGGAGAGCCTGATCCGGTGGCTGGCAACCCTGTCAACAGCAGGGAGCTGGAACTGGACTACCTTCATGGTCCCTTCCAATGCAAGCCATTCTATACTTCTATGATTCTGTGAAAAAAAAAAAAAAAAAAAAAATGTTAAACAAAAAATTAATTGTATCGAACTTTTAAGAAGAAAATACCATTGTGACTATATTACTCTATGGATCAGCAGATGGTATTTACCACCCAGGCTCATGCACAGTGTAGATTTAAAAAAAACAACACAACAATTGTCTTTTAAATGTGGCTTAATTTAGATCTTTCTCACAATCCATTCTAGAGTGGCTAGACTGTGGTTAAAATAAGTCCAGCTTTGATTTGTTATTAGAGCACACTGAGCTAATTGTATTCTTTTTAGAATGGATGAACTAGCTTTTTCCTTGCTTTGCTTATAAATCATGTATGTGAGAGCTATGTGCATATTTATTAGGGTAAGAGGGGGCTCTGGATATTGAAAAATACTTAAGTGTGCTGCATGTTACAAGGTGCATATACTAATAAGAGATCTCACAGTTCCCATTAAAAGTGGGATAAAGTAGCAGTCAGACATCAGATTATTAAGAGGCTTTACTACAGTGTCATCAGCATGAGAACAGTTTCAAAGCACTAGGCATTAAAAAGTTTAAAACAGTGTATGCTGTGATACATGTGATCCTTTTCTACCATGCATTATGTATTATTTATTCAAGGCCAGAAGCACTTGCAAAGGACATGAAAGAAGAAGGTGCTCTGAAAAGTGTGCAGTCTTCTTGCCAACAATTGTGCGTTCATAAATTGCAATGACTTGCGAAAGCAAATCACATTAGGTGAGTTGTATTCATATTTCTGAAGTCAGTGAGACAGGGACCACTGGCTCCCAGACCTGCTTCCAAATGTCTCCCTGCCCTCTATAGTCTCCTTCTAGTTATTCTCTGTGGATATAAAGCTCTTCCTGAGCAAAACCTCTAACAACAGCAACACCAGCAGCTAGAATGGCTCCAGCATTTCGATACCTATTTTGTTCAGTCCCAGTCAACATAACAAAAACATATAGATCACAGCAGTCTGACAGCATACGCCAGAAATATCTGCATTGTCATTCCACTAAACAATTTCAGATACTTCTGCTTGGTCAGGTCATTCATCGTCTCATGTGTATAAAAAAGATGGTGAACCATTTCCTGGGCAAAATATAAGCAACGGGGATATGTAGAGGAAAATGTATCTTTGCTCTCTGACAGTTGTTTCCTTTAGTCTGTTTATTCTTTCTCATGAAGTTATGCTTGAACAAAAGAAGACCTTGAATTTGTACTGCAAGAATGAGTTAAGAAAAGAAATAATTTGGTTACACAGGTGTATTTATGTTGCAAGGAAAATGGCCTTGACTGAATCGAAAATTGGAACCATAATTGGAACCACAAAATCAGCAACTCGCAAATAATACCAAGCCTATATCAGAGAATACCAAGCCTGTTACAGAGAATATTATAGAGATCATACATTAGGAAGGTGAAGTAGAAGTGTAATTACTAGAAAAGAAAATAAAAAACATGTAATGAATTAAATTAGAAATGAACTGAAGAGGTAATGAAGTTTGAGTTTTAAAATGAAATGAAATTAAAGTACTTTCTATAAGTATTTGAACAACTGTCCAAGCAAGGCATCAGAGAGTCCTAATCCTATTAAATCTAATTACTACAGTGCCATTTTCTGCATATAGAATGAATTTGCACACAAGAGAATAAATTAAACCATATTTCATACTTTTCTTCAGGAAACAGATTTGTTTATCTCGGAGAAGAGAAGGCTCCAGGGAGACCTCATTGTGGCCTTCCAGTACCTAAAGGGGAGCTTATAAGCAGGAGAAAGACCAACTTTTTAAATGGTCTCATAGAAATAGGACAAGGGAGAATGGCTTTAAAGTAGAAGATGGGAGACTTAGGTTAGATGTTAGGCAGAAATTCTTTACTCAGAGGGTGGTGAGGTGCTGGCACAGGCTGCCCAGAGAAGCTGTGAATGCCTCATCCTTGGAGGTCTTTGTGGTCAGGTTGGATGGGGCCCTGGGCAGCCGCCTGGTGGGTGGCAATCCTGCCCATTGTGGGAGGGTTGGTTCAAGATGATCAAGATGATCATTCCAACCAAAGCCACTCTGTGATTCAGCAATTAATCGTACAAAATGCATACACAGTCACAAATTCTGATAAGTTCATATCATTAAGAGACTTAGCTGTTACTCAGGACAGATAATGCAAGATTCTTTATTAGCATTTTACATTTTTTGTACAAATTTCGACAAACCACTTAGAGTTTCCATGCCTTTCTTACTTATTTTTGCTTGCTAATAATTCTCTCTTTCTATCAGGTAATAAAAAAGAAAATAATTTTAACCAGATAGATAGAAAGGAAAAGAAAATAATCACAATATTAGAATCTTATAGTATCAACATTATGGTTATTATCTCCATCACAGAGGTCATTTTAATGACATCATATACATGGTGGCTGCACTAGAGATCGTATTTCTTTTCCAATTTCTTTTTCTTTCTCATATCTATTTTTAGTTCCAAACATCTTTCCCAGTCTTATTATGGGAAAGGAAAAGGAAACATAAAGGCATCATCCAGACCCCAATGAATTGTTCTGACGGATGAAGAAAACACTTCCTGTGTTTATGGAATCAGGGGTGATATAAGAGAGGAGAAAATAATAAAGAGAAAACGTATAGAGACAGGATATCTGCAGAAGGATGGAGAGTTCAATGAAGCAGCAGGTTTTTAGAATTGTCTTAATTTTTCACAGTGGACATCTATGGAACAATGACCAAATCTCTGATCCCGGGTATATGAACTCATAAAAACTTGAAACATAGTTTTAATACTTTTCTCTCATCTTCAAGCCATGAATCTTACTGATTTTAACTTCTTCAGTATGACCGTGTTGTTTTCTAGAGATGAGGTTCTTCGTGCAGCTACATTCAGTGTAACTGCATGCACTTTGGCACCAGTTCCATTAAACCTGATGTACACATGTTTATGGATGCTTCACAATGCTCACTGTAAATGTCAGGGGGAAAAAAATGCCAAGCAGACAGGCATTATCTGTTTTTCTCTTTTTATTTTTACCCATACTATCAAGCATCATGAATTTGGTGTTACCTGAAAATAGGATCATGCATTTACCATAGAGAAGGAATGTACTGATTTGGCATGAAAAACCACTTATCTCTTCAAAAGTGACATTTTATTTCTATCTTTGTTGGAGCATTTCTCTTGTGTTTCTGTGAGTGCTGAGTTGTATGAGAGTGGGACTAAAGAGTGAATATACTGCCAGTATATTCACATATTAGTTTTTCCTGCAGGAAAACTAGGTGAAGTGGAAAGACGATTTAGCAGTGAGATGCCTCTACCAAATTAACTATTGTGAATAAAGTGTATCTGGCATGATGATCGTAAGCATATATCCTTTTAATTCAGTTTCCTCAGAGGATATATCACTGGCATTTTCCACTGCTGGGTCCAATATGTGGCTTTACTGGAGTCTTCAAAGTACTTTGGATCACTAGAGTATAAGAATAAAATCATAATTCACTTGGAATTCTGTCTACCTAAATAATATCCCATAGATGTGGAAATGATCTTGTAGATGTGGGGTCCAGTTGGGAAAGAGATGTAAACAGATAGTGCTTATAAGCTGGACATGTCTGAATCAGTCTGTGAACTCCATGTTGTACCTATCAAAGTGAGATAACACTAGATAAATCTGATAATTTTCTTTGATAAAATAAGACCATGTTAGACAGGAAATGAAGTAGATGTAATCTATCTGGACTTCAATAAAGCATTTGATGTGGCAATCACCATTTGAAAGGGAGAAGATAGGGATTAGTGCATGGATTGTAAGGAAGATAAGAGATGGGCTAGAGCAGAAACAGAACTGCTTGTGCTGAAAGTGAAGGAGAGAAGTTAGTGCTGAAATATGAAAACAACTCATAGAACTCAGCTTATCTAACATTTCCATTTATGAACTGCTTGAAAAAGCAGTTAAAAAGCAGTTAAAAAAAAAATAAAAAAAAAGGTCTTAATATATATGTCCAAGATATGGGAAACATGATAGCATTAGTTCCCAGAGAGAGGCCAGTGGCTCAGGACATGCCACATGCCCTGTTGTGGCTGCCATTAGGCCTGTCAGGGAAGGGCATGAAGGAAAACAGGCACTCTGTCAGTATGAGCAATCAGCAAAGACTGAACGGGTAAGGATATTGTCACAGAATCACAGAGTGGCCCTGGCTGGAAGGGACCTCAAGGATCATCAAGCTCCAACCCCCCCACTGCAGGCAGGGCCACCAACCTCCACATTTAATACTAGACCTGGCTGCGAAGGGCCCCATCCAACCTGGCCTTCAACACCTTCAGGGATGGGGCATCCACAACCTCTCTGGGCAGCCTGTTCCAGCACCTCACCACTCTCATAGTAAAGAACTTCCCCCTGACATCCAACCTAAATCTTCCCTCCTTCAACTTGAAACCATTTCCCTTTGTCCTGCCATTATCTACCTTTGTAAAGAGTTGACTCCCCTCTTGTTTATAGATTCCCTTTAGGTACTGAAAGGCTGCAATTAGGTCAACCTGCAGCCTTCTTTTCTCCGCATTGAACAAGCCCAGCTCCCTTAGCCTGTCTTCATAGGGGAGGTGCTCCAGCCCTCTGATCATCTTCATGGTCCTCCTCTGGACCCTCTCCAACAGCTCCCTGTCTTTCTTGTATTGGGGGCCCCAGACCTGGACACAGTGCTCCAGATGGGGCCTCAGGAGGGCAGAGTAGACAGGGACAATCACCTCCTTCTCCCTGCTGGCCACCCTCTTCTGATGGAACTGTACTCCAATTTTGTCTGGAATAGACTTAACTTTCTTCCTAGTACCTAGGATGGTGCGGTGTCTTGGATTTAGGATGAGAATGCAGTTAATTCCACCACGGTGTTGTAAGAGATTATTCCTTTTGCACCTTTGTCTCAAAGCTTGCTGAGGAACACAGGTGGACAAGTCCAGGCAAGTCTTGATCAGAGTTGGAAAAATCTTTTGTCGGAAGATTTGCAGGCCAGGGGCAAGGAGAGAGAGAGATAGGTAGCATCTTAATGGCTGGGAAGTAGTCTTTTGTGTGGGCTCATCTCGAGGGATATGGCCATCTCAGGGGGGCTGCATGTGACTCTTACCAATTACCCAGGAATGTCACGTTGGCAGAAGAAGAAGGACAAAAAAGGAACCAACAACCATGACGTCTGGTGGTGTCTGACGTCAGATGCCTCATGACATGATGCCTCCCTGCTGATGGACACTGTACCTGCTTGCTGCCTAAGACCAGCCACTCTGCTGCTGCTCTCCCCTGCACTTTTGCTCCTGTATTGGCCTTGATCCATCAGAACAGCGTGCAACAGGATGCTGCTGGATCTTGGTGGCCCACTTTCCCTTCCACATCACCCTAATTTGTAGTAGTCTCCGCCTTTCCTTCCCCATCTCCCTTAATGACTAGGATTTGTAATAAACTGGTTGGACCAACATTTGAACCGTTGTTTCTTAATTTCATGTCGGGTATACGTATATCAAAGAACCTCCTCTTCCTCCTATAAATTGGAGCGGGACAGATGTTCTTTTGCTGAGCAGTGTTTACACAGATCCAAGGATGTTTCAGCTTCTTGCACTGCCCTGCCAGCAAGGGGCTGGGGATGCTTTTGGTGTTATGATGAACGATGAAACTGGGGTGGCTGCTGCTACCTTGGGGGCTAGCTAAGCAGCATCAAGTGGCTGGTGAACAAACGTCCATCACTTGTTTTGTGTACTCTGATAGTACTTATTGTTATCATCATCATCCCTTCTTTTTCTGTCCCACTGAACTATTTTTATCTCAACCCATGAATTTTACCTTTTTCCCAACTCTCTTCCCCATCCCACTCAGCGGAAGAGTGAGGTGCTTGGCTGCCTGTCATGTTACACCACAACATAAGTTCACAAATCTCTGCAGTGGCTTCTGTCAGTCCTTCCAAAGGATAAGAACCATCAAGAGATATGAAACAACTTCTGCAAAATGAGTCTAATACAGTCCTGCGTTCCTTTGGTATCAAGTTCTGCTGATGCATCAGGGTACTGTCCAGAACAGAGAAAACCACTACTCTTTTTTAATAAAAAAAAAAATGAGATTACTGCAAATAATTATTGTATCTCATTTTTAGGTTCTGGTTCAACTGTGATCCAGAATTTGTGCAATGGAAGTGTGAGTTTTGGTAAATGTAGCAAAGTTTTTAAGTAACAATTCCAGTGAGATCTGAGGAGACCTCTCCTTTCCCTGAGCTTTAGAAGCTGCTCATTGTAAATGTCAGTAGGGTCAGGGTGGATGTTAGCATTGCGGATGTGCTCAGGAGCAGGTTAGTGCCATATGCTACCACCAGCAGGTGTGATGATGATGAGGAGCATCCCAGAGCCCATGCAGAGCTCTTATATGAGCAACAGCACCAGTGTACACAGCCAGAGCTGTGCTCTGAGACATACGGACAACAACCGATGCAGGGTTGCATGCAGACCCATGTAGATCAGCATGTTCCCATCCCAGATGGTGCAATGAAGCCGATCGAGAAATAAGATTTAAATGCTTGATTCATTTTGGCTTTGCTGTTGACTCACATAAATCCCTAGGAGAATTTAATTTGCAGGTGTGAGTCCAATTATATTAAAGGTGCTGACGGTACCATTAATAGTCTTGCCAACAGCTATGTACAATTCCCAGCCAGGGCTCTGCTCTCTAAGAACAGGACTCGTATTTTGTTACGGCATTTTTTGTGTGTCTGTATTTATTTTTTCCCCTCCATCTGTGCTCTTTAAACAGGAAGCTGCTTTGAATGTAAACCTATTAGAGATGTTACATATAAGTAAGACACCAATTCTTAGCTAGTATAATCCTGAATATTTTTAGCCACTTCCGAAGGTCTGAAGAATAAAATAATCTGGAAAAGCTGGCTGATTGGTTTGAATTTCTTAGACTGAAGCTGTGAGGTTCTGGTTTTAGTACCTTACTGCATAAATCTTTCCAGTCTCTGACCTTTTGTGTCACTGGTGGTTTGTAATTTTAAAAGAGCTCCTCTTACAGATGTGCATTTGCCTGGTGGTTTATATGGCTGAAGAGATGAATTTTCAACTCCCTAATTTGTCAGTTTTCACTTTTTTTTCCCCAAATGGATTCCTTACTGGTGAGGCTTGCAGACTTTGCTTAACAAGCATATTCAAATAGAAATTTCACTTAACATTTTTATATTTTCCATTTCATTACATTTAAATAAAGTTCATTGTACAACTTAAATCTGACTGTAAAAATAAAATGGCTTTGCTTTAGGAGTGCAAATCATATATGAAAACTGTAAGCTCAATGTCTTAAAAACAAACAGTGTAATAGAATCAAATGTTGAATGCTGGGCATTGTGATTTACAGTGAATTCTGGCTCCATGTGAATTAAAATTGAATAAAGACATTTTCCTTTCCTTATTTTTTTTTTTAATCTGTTTATTTAATAAATGTTAATTTGAATACCTATTGGCAATTCTACTTTAATTGCACCCTATAGATAATTTAGTATATTGCTAAATAAAGTTCTATAATCCCTCCATTTTAATTCTCTTCTTAAAAATGGAGAAATGTCTCACATTTGAATTGTTTCTAAAAAATTAATCAGACATATTTTGCTATCTTTAAACTTCTTTTTACGGCAGTCACAACTGGTAGCATTTATAAGGAGTTAAAATTTTAAATCTGTGCTTTATGTAACTTTAATTTTTTAATATTCTGTAGATCTTTTGTATAATAGAACATCATTCTGTTCCAATAATTTATGTTTCAGCAATAAAAATCAAAGAGATTTTAAAACATGCCTGGAAAAGTTGGAGACTCTTTTAATCAACTAAAAGGTGAAGTTCTGTGCTTTTGCTGAATAGATGCTTTTTTAAAAGCTGCAGATTAATCATCATTAAACCATCTTCTAATTTACAGCATGACATCTCTTAAAGAAAGCGTCTATTCTCCAAGCCTTTTGTGCACAAACATGATCAGGGAAAGAAAAAAAAAAAGATTTGAACAGAGAGATAGAAGGTACTCAGGATCAGTGAAAGAAAAATAAGTAAACCCAGGAGGAAGAGAAGAGAGTGCTCAGGGAGCTGCTTGGGACCTTCTGCATCTGCTTAGAAAGATCTGTGATGAGACTGTTTCTTTAGAAAAGAAAAATCTGAAGACGGCTTTTTATCTGGAGCTGAGCTGGGGGATGTTTTCACTGGTCTTATAAAGTGTTCAGATGGTGTTTAGTACAGTTAGTGTGTACTCCTTTCTTTAATATTTTCCTTTGTAAAGTCACTGCGGGGAAATAAGGCAAGCAAACATAGAAGCGCCAATCCAAAGCTCCACTTCGCAACAACGGTGTGTTGTAAAAATCGGAGTATAAATATTTGCAAATCTTACTCAAGGAAAATATATGCTTATAGGGCACCGGATGACACAGAACATGCTAAAGAGAGAAAACATCTAATGAAATGAGCTGAAAAATTGAACTTTAACATAGAATTCTGAAAATTCTATTTTTTTTCTTTTAAATTCTGGAAAACAGAAAATAGCACTGAACATGCCTTGAACTGACTCCTCTCCTGCCTACACTGTCTTCTCCAAATATTTCTCTTCATCTTTCTTTGCGACACATCTGCCACCTTTTCCCCTTTCCCTTCCCTGGCTTTCCATGGTCCAACAATCTGATACTGCTACTCCAAGGCAGGGGAAGGGCAGGGATGAACAGAAACATCTGATGTTCAGCCCACACCAGAGGGGCTCAGTTGGGCTTCCTCACCCCAGAGTCAGCAGTGAAATCTCCATCCCTTTCAGATCTGTGAAGAAGATTGCATTTCTGTTTCACGTATCTGTGAGATGTTTCTTGCAATTTGGCACATTAAAGGATGGAGAAAAGGTTACCTGTATCACCACTGGAAAGTTTCTTTCCCTCAAATAAATCTTGTACCTAGTAACATCATAATGAAGAACTGAGTCCCTTTTTTTTTTTTTTTAAACAAATAGTCACTGTGAGATATGGTCTATTAACCTTAGTTTGAGGACCTCATATAGCAGATTATATATATTACTTGCAGATAAAGTTATTTTGTAGGAATGGTATAATCGGTGGAAATTTTGCATCTGTGAATAAATATGGCCAAATATGTTTATAAATGTGTGACTAGAATGAAGTGGCAATCATAAGTAAAATAAACACCATGATACCAGAGGGTCATTTGCTGTTTTCTACTGCTGAGAACAAATACTTTCCAGAACTTTCTTCTTCAGTTTAAGCCCCAGTACTACTGAAAAAGTAGTTGTGCTTTTGTCTACCTTCTCCTTCCTGCAATTTATATCTATTACACTGAAAGTTCTTGGGGAAAATTAGCAGGTGTTTCTACTTGAATTATTTAGAAGAAATACTAGTACAGTAACATTAAACTGTGGTTCAAAAAATGTGTCTTGGGTCTGTTTTTCCTAAACATTCAAAATACTGCATGTGAGCATTTTCTTCCAATATCCTTACAAGCTGTCCTCAGTCTGCACAGTTGAGTCAACAGTTTCCACCTTTCTCTTTCAACACTTTTTAAATTTTTTTTTTATTTTTTATGTCAGTCAGGAAGAAAAGATAAAATTTGGCTCAGACCTGGATCATTACAGCTCACCAGGGGTTTAGTCTCTGCTGATATGCTGTAAAATGTTTTCATATGACCTTAGGAAGGCAGCTTTGCTTGCACTTACTTGATCTGGTTATTGTGACTTCATTAGACTAATGCAGTGTGTCTTCCATCTGCTGCAATTTTGTTGACCACCACAGCTCTCTGAAATGAGTTCTTGTCTTTACCCAAGTGACACTCTTGGCTGACCTGAAGATTCTGGATTTTTTTGCTACGGGGAGAGTTGTTAAGCAAAATAAGGCGCTTCCTGAAAATTATACTGCAAAGCTTTGCAATTGCTGGACGGACTATGGAGAGTTTGAATTCTTCAGTGATGTGAGATTCTTCATGAAACAGAAGAGACGCATCAAATTACAGGGAAGAATAGAGATCCCCAAATACTCTGCAAGGCAGTGGGAATTCACCCTACTTATTTTTTGGTGCTTGAGGAGTGAGGTTGCTCTTATTAAGTTCCTTAGGAGAGAGAAAACTTGTTCAGAGAGGGATTCTGACTGTTTACACTAATATGTTGCTCGTATGCCTGAGACTCAGGGCTAGTCTCTTGAGTTGATTACTACTGCTCAGTACAAATGCTGGCTCTCAAATAGCTCTTTTTGACATTGAATTTTCAGTAGAGGAAAATACTGCATGCCCATGAGCAGTAAGATATTCCTGTAAAGACTGCAGAAGGAATTACATCCAATATTCTTTTTTTTTTTTTTTTTTTTTTTTTTTCCCCTGCTTGGCTAAAGTATTCATATCCTGTACCCTTTCGTGGTTAAACTAAACCAGTGGTGTAGAAATAACTATAATTGCTGAAGTCGCTTAGAAGAAGATTCATGATTTCAATCAAATCTCATGTGCATTAAAACACATTTCTTGACTTTATAACACAATCTGCACTAATAAAGTAAAAATCCTATTATTGTATAGTACTGAAGTCTAAGGCGTCTTTAGTGGAAATATGACAGAAAATGTAGGTAAGTAACCATAAATTTGCTGAGTTCTACTATTTCTCCATATGGATATCTTGTTCATTAGTGCCTCAAAGGTCCCTAATGACTCCTTTAATTGTCCAAGATAAATGGCCACTTAATAGCTACTATTTATGGCAGGATAGTATTTAACTCATATTCTTTTTCAAACTGAGCACTTATGGCTATTTCAGATCTGTGTAGTCACTAATACTAGTTGAATGTCTTAACTGCCTACTTTTGCTTCACTTTAGATTGATGTTTATTGCTATCCTTATCAGTGTAGCTTAATGGTGAGCAGACAAAAGGGTTAGTATTCATTCCCAAAGAGCCAGTCCATCTAAGTAAATTCAGGTGTGAATGTGAATGAGATTACGTACATAGTATTTGATTCATATTTACATATATACAGTTTCTGCTAATAGCATCAAGAAATTATTTTGTCATTTGTTTCTGCAATGGGCTACACAGCTGGGGGGAAAAAAAGTATTTTAATGTGACAAAAATGAAGGGTAATATGTTGTCAGGCCCTCAGTCCTAAAATTCATCTGGAATCTACAACTCCAAGTCACTACCTGTTAGCTGTGTAAAATTGCTTCATCTATTAAAACAATTAAATATCTAACACTGAAGTGACTTATCACATACAGTAACTTAGCTAAATACTAGTAACGTTTAGTCAATGGATTATTAATATTTATGCCTTGAAAACTGGAGTTTGTTGTACGTTGCATTACTCTTTTTCTTATTATGTAAATGACTTGCAGTGACCTACAAAGGTAGAAATAATGAATTTCTTGCTGACTCACTAGGATAGTTTCAACAGTTTCTGAGTTCACTGACAGAAATACTGTAATGTTTTGATGATATCCACTCAAATTTGAAGTAATAAGTCTTCAACACTGAAATATGTGAGAAAACTTCTTACAATATATGAAAGATGTGAAAAAAAAGAGATAAAGCATCATCTTCTGTATAACATCCCTGCCCAGATCCGAAGCAGCTTTATGTTCTTTCCAGAGTAAATTAAGTGGAACACTTCTACAGCCCCACTTTTTGTAAAAAAGTGACCAGACAAATGTAGTGACGATGAACCAATCCACGCAGTTTTCCTGAGTGTCCTTGCATGAACAGCTATAATGGATTGACCTATTGCCAATTGTTGGTTGTGTAATTGTCCTTACTAAATATGAATGAGCTTTGACACTGGCTGAGATAGCCTACTGGGACTCATTATCAAAAATCATTTCGGTTTTACTCTGCACGGTCTCCTCTAATAAGTATTCCACAAATGGCATCCTACCCTTTTCAGGTCAGGTAAGCAAGTATTATCTTACTCAGCAGCAGGATCAGAAACTTCATCATGATCTCTGTTATAGCTTTACTGGCATTGTGCAAAGAACAAAAGTTAGAGTCAAGCTGTGAGGGTCATGGTGGAGGAATTGTGTTTATAGCAAACATTTCCGTCATGTAGAAAATAGAGAAACTACAATACCATATTCTACAAGGGTCTGCAGCAGAGATAATAGGACTGTATATACATATATAGGTATACACATATATGTATATATTTTAAATATAAATATAAATACAAATACAAATATAAATACCAATATAAATATAAATACATAATTTAAATATATTTTAAATACATTTAAATAAATCTATATCACACACATGTATGTATACATACACACGTGTCCGTACAGTGCTAGGATTTATGTTTTTGACTGAGATTCTTAGTTGATCCTGTAGTGTTATAGCTCAGTAACTGCAGTAGTGCCCCTGCTGGTAACAGAACACAAGCATTGTAGTGAATCTGCAAGGCCTCAGCATTGAGGCCTGGCAGGGTTACTTCAGCTGAACTTGCCTTGACCTCCTGGAACTTCGCTTGTACTTAATTTAACTGTAACAACAATTTGTATTATGAACCATTTGCTATGACAAATTTATTTCATTTCTCTTCAAAGGATGTAATTTTATAAAGATAATAGAAACTAATGCATTCTGTGTAGAATAAGATAACTGCAAGTCTGATGTAATGATATACAGTGAAGAAGCGTGGACATGGTATGATATAAGAGACCTTGAGAAAGGAGGGTCAGAGGACTCAGTGTACAGACATGGGGCACAAACTGGCACTGGAGAACTCCAGGCTGTGAGGTCTCACCAGTATTTGATTAATTAAATGCAACCCTGGAGCTGAGCAAAACAGTGTTAGTAGAAACAGAGAACAAAGGATGAGAAGTTAACGTATGTAAAAAACATTACATGTTACAAATTGGAAGTAATATGGATTCAAGATTAATTAAGAAAGTAGAAGTTGTAAAAAACATGTTAGGAAAAATATGAATTATTCCAGATAGATTCCAGTCTGAGGAAGACATAAATATCAAATGCGCAGGCCAGGTGTAGAAGGTCACAGGACATTGTTACCATGTGTGCACCCACCACCACCAAATAGACTCTACCAAAATTAGAACTCCAAGAAGCAATGATGTGTCTGCATAATATCAGAGAAAGGCATAAACAGTAGAAAGTAGCGGTATATTTTGGGTATTGCATTTTAAATCTTATTACTTTGAACCTTTTTTTTCAAGAATAGTATTTCCTTTATTTTGTTTTCCTTTTTTCTTAAGCAAATGGATCTTCATTAGTAATATCTTGTTAATTATATTATTATAATTTCATGTATACACACAATAAATTCCTAACTTCATCTATTAAATGTGTTTTCAGTTTGCCCTAAGCAATCCCCCAGTATACGCTATAAAATGAGCGGGAAGAACTGAAGTGATATTTAATGTGACACTGCATACTCAGCTGTCAGAATCTAAGCAGGTTAACTTGGATGTTTTGAAGCAGTCAGATGGAAAATTAGGATTTATCCTACACATACCAAATTCTGATTGGCCACCAGGGACATGATCTGATCTTTACAAAGCAGTTCATTCATATTTCAGTTATGAATTAAAACTTGAGTGCATTTCAACAGATTTGATTTTCATGGTCAATAAATTGGAGTGCCATAAAATACCAAGGTGTTGTTTGAGTGACACAAAAAATGTCATCTTTGTAAAATCACAAGTCAAGATATTTGCCAAGACTGATAATAGGCTTCCTAATTCCTAATCTGATTAATGTTTTTTAAATATCTAAATAGGAGTGGGAGGCAAATGGATGAGGCCAAGCTCTTCTTGGTGGTGCATACTGACAGAACAAGGGGCAACAGCCTAAAACTTGAGCACAGGAAGTTCTACACAGATACGCGGAAGAACAACTTTACAATAAGGGTGACAGAGCACTGGAACAGATTGCCCATAGAGGTTGTGAAGTCTCCTTCTATGGAGATATTCAAGACATGTCTGGACATCTACCTGTATGACATATTGTAGGGGACTTGCTTTAGGAGGGGGTGTTGGTCTTGATAATCTCTTGGGATCCCCCCAGCCCCTATGATTCTGTGAATCTGTGTGAAATTTGGGAATTTTGAATCTAACGTCAGAAAAGCTATTTATGGAAAAGGAGAAGACTGTGATACAAAAAATCACTGAGTATCTGCACAAGAAATTAGGGTCATTCAAGTGATAACACCATTATCTTTAATTCTGGGAACATAAATCCAGTACAGAGGTGGAGGACTTTCACATCTTGGCTGCACCACGATAGCTGTTAACATATAAAGTCTTATTAAGAATTCAAAGCAGAAAAGATTTCTATACCCCTATGGCTACACCATGGACTCATGAACATGGTCATACCCCAGATGTGACCTCACGTTTCTCAGAGCAGAACATCCTTGCTCAGAAAAGGCTAGGAGTTGACAGAGGCAATGGCTTGGAATTGTGCAAACCACTTCTGGCTTATATAGACTCGAGGTGTTTAAAAATGCTTGGGAATCACTTTGAAATGGTGCACTGATTTTACAAGAATTATTCAGAGCATACCATGAGTTACTTTATACTTATGCTGTTTTCTTTTTTTTTTCTTTTCTTTTTTTAATTTATTTTATAGGAGATATTTCATCAAATTATTTATTTTATTTTCTTTTGTTGCAATGTAAACTTGCACACAATTTTTCAGTACTTAAGAAATTAACTAAGGAAGGTGAAATTCTTACTTAGTAAGAGGGTAGCATCTTTTTTTCATTTTAATAAGTTGATTAAAAATGTATTATTACTAAATTCCTTCAACTCTTTACCCATTTAGTTGTTTTAACTGCATGATTCAATTCCTTTTATTTTAGAGTAGCTTCTATTTCACACTTTTTTTGCATAAAGTAATATGTTCTTTATTCAATATTATTAAAACTGTTGAAATATTCAACAGTGAACTCACTCTCCTTTTCACAGTAATCTGTTAGTAACTTTAGAAGAAAGTCAGTCTTAAGTGAACCTACTCATTTAATTCATATATTAAATAAGACCTTTCTGAAACTTCAAATTCATGTCTGTCTAAAGCAGTGATTAAGAAGAACAGAATTCTGCAGATTTCATAAGATATCCATTAAAATCTCAGTTTTAAGTACATTCAAGAAGAATTCTTGGATCAAAACCATAGCTAAGCAAACGTAGCAGTTATTTGCTCATGTTCTGATGGACTTTTGCATGTGATAAGAGACTAAGGGTCTGATTTATGTACTCATTTAAATGCCTAAGAAGCAATTAGGTAATGAGATATTTCAAAGGTACCTTAGTCCCCTAGATTTGAGTAACAAAAAAAGACTTTCACAACTCACTGCTACATTAAACTCTGTTATTCAGACGGCACTGCTACTTGCTGTTTTCCAGCCATTACACAATACTTGAGGTTTTAAGTCTCAATCCTTTCATTAGATTAACATGTGTGCCTAAGTCAACAGTCAGAAATGATTAAATGTCCATTTGACCAAAGAGAGGAAATGAGGATGTATTTTTGAATTAACACACTTCTCTGAGAGTTGGCCATTGTCTGCTGCAAAGGATGTCTGGTTAGACTAGGTAATCACTATGTGCAGGAAACCATTAGTCAGCTTGTAGGGAATCAGATACAAGAGACCCTGCCAGGCTAACCTGGAGGTAAGGTGGTTGGAACCAACTTTGGAAAAGTTCAACATACAATTTGAATATGCGTGCTGACATTTTTCTTTTGTAGATTTTAGAGGTTTGGTTTTTTTTTAAATTGTATCTATTTTTGTAAACAACAATTTATATCAATGTGATCAAAGGAAATCAGAATTCTTTGCACTATTTGTATCTTCATTTGTACAACAGAGCTTAGCTGAGACCTATCAGACTGACGTTCCTCAAAGCACTTTATAGTTGTTAGTATCAGCACCATGCTATTAGATTTTGGTTTATTTTTGAATCTAGAAAAAAACATAGAAGACTTAAGATACAGTGTGGTCTACATTTAGGTCATTTGATTCTGAATCATCTAAAGCAGAATTTTTTTCATTGTTATGGTTGTCAGGGATTATTTTTTTGCTATTTTGCACATTGCCTAAAATATCATTTTGCATTAAACACCTTTAAACCTCCAAGGCAGCTGTAGTACATTAAGGTGGGAATCATATCCTAAACACTCCAAAAAGAACTGAATGAAGACTCAGAAGACATTCACTTGGGTAGTGAAAGTAGCGTCAAGCTACTAGGTCTAGAAAATTGTATCATCCCATTTCCAGTACTTTAATCCATTTACTCCTTTAGCTTCCATTACCAGTTCTGTCACACTGAGAGTGGAGATAAAACCTACTTTCAATCTTCTTTGATTGCATTGAGATACTTTCTGTAACATTCAACTTGATTTAATAATACCCTCCTTAATTTCATTTTTAAAAAATATATCAGAATTCCTATAATTATAAAAGTAGCAACAATGTCAATCTTTGGACAATGTCAAGCTCAATGGCATGGATAATAAATGTGAGTAGGTGGCAAGGAAACTTTTTCTTGAAACAACTTCTTTTGATTAAGATTCACTTTATATAGGGAAAGAGGAGTTTTATCCTCTGAAGGATGTTGATCACATTTTAAGGTTGTTTTTTTTTTTTTAATTCTTAACTATTGGAATTCAGAAATCAGATTTGAAAATGTGATGAGTTTGATGCACTGAAGAATTAATGGCAAATAAAGTAGTGTGATTTAACTTTTACATGAAATGTTTGATTTGGGGAATTGAGTAGTAGATAAAAGAAATCTCATGATTTGTCCATTTCTCAAGTTTGGAATGTTTTGAGTAATTAGAAAAAGAAAAGCAACTGATAAAATATTATCAGGCAATTCCAACTTCAGTTTGTGTGTGTTCAAGGTTATGCAAATGTAATCATGTTAAAATGTTGATTATTCTTTGGAAAAAAAGCCAAGACATTGTAACATGTACTTATAATTCAGTAATGGGAGATAGTTAGAAAATATTCTTATAAGACTTTACTATTAAAATCTAGCATTTTGTGTGATCTTCAACCTCAAAAGAAAACAATATGTTTTCATAGTATCATTATGAGATATCAGAATCTTAAGAATGTATTTTCCATAATGTGAGAGTAATGTTCTGATTCTCTTTTAGGTTTTATGGTAAATTCTTAACAATTCACTCCAAGAGAAAAAAAAACAACAACAAAACAGCTATTAGTGACATAGCTTCCCTTCAAAAAGGAACCAGCTTGGTTCCTTGTTGCTAGAAAATAATATTCTTCTCTCTTTCACATACCACCATATGTAACACTGAAATGGACTACAAGAGAAAAACTTGTAATATGTTAGTAGCTCTCAAAATATTTCATTCATTGCCTTGTATTAAACTAGCAATGTGGAAACTGAGCTTTTTGGTAACCTTTAAAAGTACTTAAAGAAGAACATTTTAAAATCACTATGACACTTGTTTTGTGTAATTTTATCAAACTCAACTACAGATTTCTTCTAAGTCATGCCTGTCAGCTGAATTATATGCAAGAAAATCTTTACTCAACAGGTACAAAATTGCTCGACCTAATAGGCAGATGGCATGATTTGCAAAAATGGCATTTTAATTTTGTATCTGGAAATACCTCTAAGTGTTTTAAGTCAGACATCTGAAAACTGAAGCACACCTATACTTGTAACATTCATAATAAAAAAATTAGTTTGGCAAAAATATTCAGTGCAAATCAGAGAAGTGTATGAGGCCTGCTCTGAAAGTAATGCTGTCCAGAGAAGATGGTGAAGGGTAAGGAACACAAATCTTATGTGCAGTGGCTGGGGGAACTGGGATTGTTTAGCTGGAGAAGAGGAGGCTAGGAGAGACCTTGTTGCTCTGTATCTGAAAGGAGCTTGTAGCATGGTGGCAGTTGGCCTCTTCTCTCAGGTAACTAATGAGAGGATGAGAGGTAATGGTTTTAAGCGCACGAGAGGAGGATGGATATTAGGAAAAACTTCTCAGAAGGAGTATGGTGAGGTATTGTAACATGCTGCTCAGGGAGCTGATTGAGTCACTGTCCTGGAGGTGTTCAAGAAAAGGGTAGATGTGGCACTGAGGGACACGGTTTAGTGGGCATGGTGGTGTTGGATTGATGGTTGGATTAGATGATCTTGATGGTCTTTCCAACCTTAATTATGCTATGATTCTATGATTATGTTGGCCTACAATGTCACATGTGGTATCTGGTGATATGGCAGTAGATGTTGAACCTTCCTGCCAATATCCCACTACATTTTTGTTGCCATCTGACAGATGGCAACAAGGGGGCAGTGTGGCAAAATGGTGTCTGACGTGGAACTGTGTATGGAGCAAAGGTGTGTCACTGAATTCCCGCATGAGAAAAAAATCCACCGATTGACATTTGCCAATGCTTGCTGAACGTTTATGGAGACAGAACAGTGAATGTAAGCACAGTGAGGTAGGTGGTGCATTTCAGCCATGGTGACAGTGGTATGAAATGCAAGCCACATTCTGAATGGCCATGCATAGCTGTCGCACCATGAAATGAAGAGTATTCTATTAGCTCATCCACGCGAGTTGGTAGATTACAAGCAGGTAACTGTGTATGTAGCTGAATATCAGCTTCACTGCATCGGAAATGATGGTGGTAATGTTAGAATATAACAAAGTTTGTGCCAGGTAGGTCTCGCAAATGCTTACACAGGAACAAAAAGAACACCATATGCAAGTTTGTCATATTAAACCCATATGAGGCTGAAGGTGACAGTTTCCTGGATTCCATTATTACTGGTGATGAGACATGGTACTACATGTGAGCTGGAGTCAAAACAGCAGTCTGTGGAGTGGCGACATGGGAATTCTCCATCGATGAAAAAGTTCAAGATACAGCTGTCAGCAGGTAAAGTAGTGTGTGCTGTCTTTTGGGGTAGGAAAGGTGTGATCTTTCTGGATTTCACAAACCATCAACTCTACTACTACTACACTGCAAAGCTGACGAAGTTGAAGACTCAAACTTCCACACTCAGGCCAGAGAGGAAGACAACCTTTCTGTTGCAACACAGTAATGCCAGGCTCCATACCAATTTGACAACCCTGGGTGACATTGCCAATCTTGGCTAGACTGTCCTACCACAACCACTGTATAGTTTGGATTTGGCACCTTCTAACTTCCATCTGTTTGAGCCAATGAAGAAGGAACTGCATGGGCAACATTTTCCTTGTGACAATGCTGTCATAGCAGCTGTGAAACAGTGGGTCACCTGTGATGGTGCAGGTTTTTATGGACGCGGCATGCAGGCTCTTGTTCATTGCTGATGGCAATGTATATCTGATGGTGGTGAATATGCTGAAAAACAATGTTTAGAAACTGAGAATTTGCTCTCTCAAATAGCATGATAGTGCTCTTCATATCTGTTGTAGTTTCCATGGAAATAAATGGGAGACATTACTTTTGGGGCAACAAATTCCAAATCAGTTTTGAAGGAACCTTCTACTCTAGCTTTAAACCAAAAAAGAGATAATTTTGAAACTGAGTTTCTCATTGCTAATCTTAGTTTTGAACATCTTAAAGGATGGCAACTGCAGAATCTCCTTAGGCAATTTGTTGTAGAGCTTAGCCAAACTCACTGTGAAACTGTGTTTCCTTGCAACTAATCTAAGTTTTCTTTCCTGCAGCTTGTAACCACTGCTTCTTTTGCTCTACTTCCCTGAGAAAAACCTGTCTCTGTTTTCTCTATAATTTCACTCCAGTAAGACTGTGAAGAGGTCCTCCCTCCATCTCCCCCAGCACCTCAAGTTCCATCTTCCTTTATGATAGATAGTTCTTATTGTATAACTCCAGGAACACATTTACTAGAGTTGATTGTAAAAGCTATCTAGGGCTTGTGATTCCAGTGCCTGCCTGAAATGGTTTCACTACACTGATAGTTAGAAAAACTATTCTAGTCCTCAGATTAGAAATCACAGAATCACGGAATCACAGAATCACAGAATTGTAGGGGCTGGAAGGGACCTCCAGAGATCATCGAGTCCAACCCCCCTGCCAAAGCAGGTTCCCTACAGCAGGTTGCACAGGTGGGCGTCCAGGCAGGTCTTGAATATCTCCAGAGAAGGAGACTCCACAACCTCCCTGGGCAGCCTGTTCCAGTGCTCCGTCACCCTCACCGTAAAGAAGTTCTTGCGCACATTTGTGCGGAACTTCCTATGCTCCAGTTTCTGGCCGTTTCCCCTTGTCCTGTCTCCACTGGTGAAAAGAGTCTGGCCTCGCCACTTTGCCCCCCACACCTTAGATATTTATAGACCTGGATCAGGTCCCCTCTCAGTCTTCTTTTCTCAAGGCTAAACAGACCCAGTTCACTTAGCCTTTCTTCATAGGGGACATGCTCCAGGCCCTTCACCATCTTTGTGGCCCTCTGCTGGACTCTTTCCAAGAGATCCCTGTCTTTTTTATACTGGGGAGCCCAGAAATGGACACAGTACTCCAGATGAGGCCTTATCAGGGCAGAGTAGAGGGGGAGGACCACCTCCCTCGACCTGCTGGCCACACTCTTTTTAATGCAGCCCAGAATGCCATTGGCCTTTTTGGTCACAAGGGCACACTGCTGGCTCATGGCCAACCTGTCGTCCACCAGGACACCCAGGTCCTTATCTGCAGAGCTCCTCTCCAGCAGGTCATCCCCCAACCTGTACCGGTGCATGCAATTATTCCTCCCTAGGTGCAAGTATCTACACTTGCTTTTGTTAAACCTCATCTGGTTTCTTACTGCCCAGCTCTCCAGCCTGTCCAGGTCTCGCTGAATGGCAGCACAGCCTTCAGGCGTGTCAGCCAATCCTCCCAACTTTGTATCATCAGCAAACTTGCTGAGGGTGGCCACTATCCCCTCATCAAGGTCACTGATGAAGATGTTGAACAAGACCGGACCCAGCACTGACCCCTGGGGAACGCCACTAGTTACCAGGTCTCCAACCAGACTCTGCACTGCCAACAACGACCCTCTGTGCTCTGCTAGTCAGCCAGTTCTCAACCCACCTCACTGTCCACTCATGTATCCCACACTTCCTCAGCTTTGTTATAAGGATGTCGTGGGAGACAGTATCAAACACCTTGCTGAAATCAAGGTAGACTACATCCACTGCTCTCCCCCCATCCACCCAGCCAGTGATGACATCATAGAAGGCTACCGGGTTGGTCAAGCATGACCTCCCCCTGGTGAACCCCATGCTGGCTACTCCTGATAACCTCCTTTTCTTCCAATTGTCTGGAGATGGCATCCAGCACAAGCTGTTCCATCACGTTTCCAGGAAGAGAGGTGAGGCTGACTGGCCTCTAATTACCTGGATCTTCCTTCTTGCCCTTTTTGAAGACCAGAGTAACATTGGCTATCCTCCAGTCTTCAGGCACCTCCCCCATTCTCCAAGACCTCTCCAAGATGATAGAGAGCAGTTCAGCAATCACCTCTGCCAGCTCCCTCAGCACTCGTGGATGCACCCCATCGGGTCCCATGGATTTATGAACATTGGTGTTGCCTAGGCACTCTCGGACAGCCTCTTCCCTGACTAAAGGGAAGTCTTCCATTCCCCAGACCCTCTCAGTATCCTCCAGGGTCTGGGATTCCTGATTGATATTCTGTTCAAGTTTATAACCATTTGTAATTGTGCCATCATTGCCTTTTAACTTTAATAGCTCTTTATCCTCCCAGTAATAATAGTGCTGATTTATTTATAGCTCTTCTTAGGCTTTGTTTTCCTGGGTCTGAAAAGTGAAATTCCCAGAGCGGAGCAGAGTGGAGGAGAGCAGAGAATCTTTTCTAAAATGGTGTAGAATCATATTAACCCAATTCATGACTGCAACATCTTAATGATTAATGATTAATTCCCCTTCATTCATTAAACATCTGACCTTGCCTCCTGTGTATTTTTACCACCAAAAAATTTGATTTTGCCTCACATATGTTCTGAATGAGAGCTGTAACCACTGGACCACTAACTCTTCTATAGTAAATGTCACCTCCATTTCTCTCTCTCAGAAAGTTCAAGTTACTCAATACTTTTTTTTTTTTTTTTCCTCCTGTGGAATTATCAGCTGCAAATAAAGGAGATTACATAGATGAGAAGAACAACAGAAGAAAAGCAAGAGGATATAAATGCGTTTCTATTGTTCCTCAGACTGAGACAATAGCTGGGAATCTTCCTGTCAGACCTGTCACATATTTTTTAATGGATTTCTAAGGAACTATCTTCTATTGAAAATAAGTTGAGATGGAGAAGCAATTTCTAGATATGTAAGTGAAAGCTGGAACATCATTCATCAGAAATTTCACAACATATGTAAAGAGTGCTTGGGTCACAGGAAGCTAATATCTGCAAAATTGATGGCTGCAGAAATGCAACCTTCAAAAGCTACAGAGAGGAAGAGAACATCGGCAAAGGAATAATATATTTTTTACTAATTATTAATTATTTATATTTTTAAAATGTCCTTTTAAAAACTGACTTGCACAAAACTCTAGGGAAACAATACACATTAGGATTCAGAAAACACCATTTTTATATTATTTTCTGCTTTTGTTTTGCAGTGCTGAAAAAATATGTATTTTCTCCGTTCTTTATAACATTAAAGAAAAATATGTGTGTAATCATGGCTATGAGAGTATGAAGCTTAATTATAGAATGCTAGCCTTAATACATAAAAGAATCTTAGGAATATTCAGGTATTTCAAGTGTTATAATTGTCTTTTAACTTCAGTGTGTAATTTATTCTTGCTGGTAACAGATGTGGGCATTTAAACCAAGAAGTTTCCTTTTAATTGCTAGCAAACTTATGCTTTAAAAGCATCTGAAGAAATTTCGGTATTACATGTTAAGGAGTAGCTTTTTAAATTGTAGTTTGTAGATTTTTTTAAAATTTAATTTGTATGCACTTTGTATCATTTTTGTCAAGTCTAGACTTGATAACTGTTGTAAAGAGAAAGACTAGATTTATTCTTTTAAGCATTACCAGGTGATTTGAAGACACTTTTTAGTTAGTATCACTCTAGAGTGTCTACTAGTGCTTGATACTGAGAAAATAAAGGGTTTTGTTTTTGTTCTCTTGCAGGCGAGTCCCATGAGCCCTCTAAATCTGGTTTGTAAATTAACATTTCATTCAGACAAAATGTTTAAGAGTAATAATAGAAAGGATGAGGAGTCCTTCTGACAAAGTTAAGCATGATAAAAAACAAATACGCAGTGACCTGACAGATCTAGACATAAATCTAAATAATCTTTTCCTACGTTTTTATTGCATCCTATTCAACTTGATGGATTTGCAGCTAAACAGTGACATTCAGCTGTGAAGAATTCAAGCAAAATTTCAGTTGAAAAGAAGACCATAACTGTTTTAACCAATGAAAGCATTAGACAGTTAAACATGAATTCGCTTTCAAAACCCCACACAGATTTCTACTGATAAACCTTCAAACACTCCCATAAGAACAATGGCTGTTGCTACATGTTTATAGAAATCTCCTACTTCTGGATGAGATCATCACCACTCAGGCTGATTACAGACTAGATATAAAAGTAATTAGCCTCTAGGATTGTATATTTTATTGTGAAGAAAACACATGCAATGAATATGTTATCCATGAGACATGGAGAATTACAGTTCCAAAGCTCATGTTGTGCACAATTTTAAAAATGAAGAAAAGATTTCCTGGGCTGTATTTGAAGTTTTTTTCAGCAATTAAGTCTCAATACTTGTTAGAGATATTCATCACTTCTCTGCTTTTGTGATCACGTCATGTACCTTCTGCACCAAACAAGTCATGACATCAGGTCAGTGGAGGTAGCACTAGGATTTTGGTTCTTTTACAAAACAGAACAAAAATGCCACGCCAGCCAAACTAAGTCTTCTTGAACGAACTAGCTTGCCTGTCTCCAAAGCTAGGTTCCAGATATAAAATACTGGTAAATTTAATATTGTAGGAATAACAGATCTATTTCTTTCCCCTCTGCTTACTTGGAATTCCCTTCCTTCTATTGAATCATGCCGACTTGTAGCCAGAAAATACCATTCATCATTGTACTGGCTTAACTTTGGGACAGAGTTCTTTTTTCCTTTATAGTGTCTAGTATAATGCTATGTTTTGGCTTTAGGAGAAAAGCAGTGTTGGTAACACACTGATGTTCTAGTTGTTGCTGAGCAGTGCTGTACAGAGCTAAGGACATTTTAGTTACTCAGCTTCTTGTACTGTCCTGACACTGAGGGAGGCTGAGGGGGCATGAAGGGCTGAGAGAGGACAGAACCAGGACCTTAAGTGGCCAAAGAGATATTCCATACTGTATGACATCATGTGAGAAAAAAATAAAACTTGAAAAATGGTGAAGATTTGGCCATGCAGCAGCTGCTGCTTGGGAACTGGCTGCACATTGGTTGGCATGTGGTGAGCAATTGCTTGTGCAACAATTGCTTTCTATGTAGACTGCTCTGAAAGTAATGCCTCTTATTTATTTCCATGGAAACTAAAACAGATACCAAGAGCACATTAACACTGTTTGATAGAGCAAATTCCCAGCTACAAAACAGGCTTTTTCAACATAGTAACAACCACTAGTTGGCATTTTTTCCAATGATAAAGACAGAGCCGACATGCCACAATCATAAAAATTCTGCATGGCCATCTGGAACATGGCTTGTGTTTCACACAGATGTCACCTCACTGTGCTCACAACCACTGTTTGGTCTCCATTCAGCAAGTATCAATGAATGTCAATGGACATGATTTTTTCTGCATGGAGGAATTCAATAGCACATCTTTGCTCCATATGTACTTTCATGTCGGACACTATTTTGTCAGACTGCTCCTCTGCTGCCATCTGTCACACAGCAACAAAATGTAACAGAATGTTGATGGGAAGGTTCAGTCTCTACTGCCATACCACCAGCATGCATGTCTGACATAGTGGGTCAATACAATAAAATAGGAGACATTACTTTCGGAGCAGGCTTGCAAGTACGTGTGTGTGTGTGTGTGTGTGTGTGTATAATTATCATTGCTTTTATTTTTTTTTCCTCTTCCTTTTCTGCCTTAGTAAATAGTTTCTATCTTAGCCCCCGAGTTCTACTTTTTTTTGCTTTCTTTAACCTAAACTCATAACTGCTGAGATTGGTCTTTTGCATTCTCATTGTATCTCCTTAAGTATCATACCACCTTATTTTCTTTCTGAAATGTAACGGAACACAAGCCACCCTCACCCCAGTATTAAGACCAATATGACATGCAGAATTTTTAACACAGTAAAAACATAACTATTGCTTTCAAAAAATATTATTCATTTTGTCAATAATTTGTTTCTAGACCTTTATTATTATTATTATTATCATCATCATCATCATCATCATCGTCGTCGTCATGCATAAACCATCAGGCTGTAGAGCCATGGTTTCTTTTGCACTCTCTGTCTCTTTCCGTCTTTTCCTCTCTCTCTTGCAATGAAGTTTGAAATATCCTATTTTTCAGGATGGCATGACTTAAAGAGGATAAGCATCCTGTCCAGAGCAGTTAGTCACTTAGTTGTGGGGCACCCTTTGACCAGGGCAGAGCTGTGGGCTAAGTCTTCCTCTGGCTGATAGAGGTCTTTTCCTCACCAATTAATTCATCCATCCAGTAGACTGTGCTGTTAAAAGGTCACAGCCACTTTTATTAGGATTTTCAAAGAAGGCAGATTTTCTCTGTTCTTCAAAGGAATGATTTAAGACTACTACTTTAAGTCCTACTACTTTAGGACACAGTCTTAGAGTGACAGTCCCACACAGACAGAGGCACTGGATCAAGTATTCAAGCTCCACTGAGACGCGGGATTTCAAAATACACCGTTTCTTGTTGGGCAGTACAGAGCTCCATAGCTTCTCTGCTGAAGTACATAACTTTTCTGAGTTGAAAAAACAAACAAAGGGTGAAATAATGAAGAAATTAAAGTCAGGTTTTATTTTCAGTTTCTCTCTTTAAGTTACAGCAGAAATCTGGTACCTGTTGAAGTGCTTGGAGTTACAGTGAATGTGCCAAAATCTCTGTGATGAGCATGATGGTGGAGCAGTAATGGTAATGAGGATGGAAAATACTCTATTCATGTTTATTTTGATGAGTACATTCATTGCAAACTTCAGTAAAAAGGGTAAAATCTGGATGATGCAGACCAGTTCTGTATTGTACTGCATGCATTTTTCAGTATTTTTATGCAGTTTAAACATTTCTCTTTCCAGTTCCAATTTACATACCAGATCTTAGGTCAGCAACAAAAATTCATATTGATTTTAGCAAACATTTATGATACATTTCAGTCTAATATCATTATTTCACTTTAAAAAAAATGTTTTTGCTAGTTCATGGAACAACATCATAAATCAATTATGCTTTTACCCTACATAGGATACATAACAAGAGTCCTTGGTGGAAAATACCTGTGAATAAATTTTTCAGACATTTCATATGCAAATATACTGACAGTTTAGGAAGTATTTCTGAAGACATATTTTAAAAAGGAGACTGTTATTCTCTGTTCTTCCATGTATGTCTGATGAAAACAAAATTGCAATCCATAACAGATTGCCAAGAACAAAAAGCCTATTTTAGCCAGAAAAATAGAAGCATTTTTCTCTAGACAGGGACAGAAAGAAAAACTTTTCACATAAATGTTTTCTACAGATTGTGTTCATCTTTGCTGCATGCTGAAGTCTGATCAAAATTAGTCCCGCACTTGCTGTTTGACACAATATTCTGGTCTCTCTGCTTTGATTTCTCTCTGAGTGCTCTCTGAGCACTGTTCTTGTGGTTGATAGCCCATAAAATATAAATGGTGTGTAGGGGTAAAAGAGGCAAGGTCCCAAGTCAACCGTGGCAGACTGAGGATCAGGCTAGAATACTTTATTTTCTTCCTTAGTCATACGTATATTTTCAATAGCTAAAAATGAGTACTTTCAGGATTAGAAGTATGGGCACTGGGAAGACAAGGATCATCTTCACCACATGTAAACTGATAAAGCAACAGTTTCTGTTTTCTCAGTTGTTCGCTACTTTCTACCATCTTGTGCTAGGCCAGTGAAAATGTTCTGATTAGAAGGGTTGAACATAAAAAAAGAATATTTTGCATTTGTGGCTCACTGTGATCTTCCCAGGTTGAAATTATTTCAAATTTTCAGCTTTCTGTGTCCAGTCAACTGAAAAAAAGATGCTCTGGGGCCCTTCAGTCCCAATCTAGTCTGCAAACAGCACATGCAGAGGGGAAGAAATGACTTCCAGTCCAAAGAACCTCTAATCTGACTGCTATTTCCTGCTACTCCTATATATATTTAATAAAAAAACGACAACAACAACAACAACAACAAAACCCAACATGATAACATGCATATGAAATGAGAGGCATGTAAACGGTAACAAAGGAAATGGAAATTATTAAAATATCAGAAAAGATATCTCCCAAATGCCTTGCCTAACTATACAAAATCTGTGGAAAAAAAGGAGAAGAGATTCTTGTTATTTTTTTCTTTTGAAAAGAAAATAATGCCAATCTTTTTGTGAATAATAAGTTTGGTGATCCTTAGGGAAACAAAGGAGTTCCCACTGCAGTGTTTATGGCAGAAACAGCGCTGTGTAAGACTATAACTAATGATTATGTTCCTGCTTCCTCTGTGGTGGCTTTACAGAGATGCAAAAGGGCCAGTGTTGATCCTTCCACCTTCCTTACTAAGTGTGCATTAAATGAATTCAGAATACTTCATAATACTGAGTTGAGGTCAATATTGCTTTATTTGACATTTTTTCAGATCTATGCATATGCAAACTATACTGAATTAAAATCTACTGAATATATGCATATAAGTACATCTCTTAATAGAGGACATGAATTCTGCTACTGTTACAGAGTTTATTTATTACTAATAGTACTGAGAAGACAGAAATAGGGGAAAGAATGTTGAAGTAAGTTCAAATACCTGCATGTTTTCTTGGCAAGCTTTGAAGAAATATTTTTACAGAGGATTGTAATGATTTTGCAGTGGTAATATGCATAAGCTCTTCGAGGGCTTTGATCCTGGATTGCTCTGCACCAGCGTAACTATTATAACAGACATCAAACTGTCACAGTGAAGGTCTCTAAAGCCAGACTGGGGCTGAATATGTGTTCGTTCACGTCTCAACTTTCTTGACACTTTCTTGCAATTTCTATGACCATTAAAGGTTCAGTAGGTGTTCATTATCATACACATGATCATAAAAGATTAGGGCATCTTAGCCTAAAATACACTTTATAATAGCTTTATGTTTTCTTTTTCTAGAATTAAAGAGCAGCTGTTCCAATTGACGTGATCTTTTACATTTGGTTGTTAGAGCTTTTGATTTTTTCTTGAAACAAAGAAGTTATATGAATTGCAATAAACAGCTTGAGCTGAGATTAGAAGACCTTGTAAATATTCCTGCTTTCTGAATGAAAAGAATGACCATATAGCCATAATGTAGGCCCTCTTGCCACTGAAATATATTGATTCAATTATGTTTTTTTTCTTTTCCTTTTTTTTTTTTTTTCCCACTGTGTGACCTTGAGTCTGCAAATTAAGATGTCTTCTCTTTCATGGCTCCTAGATTTCCTAACTTGAAGTCATCTAGACCTAGTCATTTTAAAACTTTAATCCCTATTAATGAGTTTTAGCACACTGCCAAATCACAGGAGGGCTGGAAAGTACTTCTTCAGAGAACTACTTCAATTTGTATAGCATTTTCAACAAAAAGGATCTGGAAGCATTTACTCATTTCTTGCCTAACTAACACAAATAATGGCTTCACGAATCAATTTCAACACTACGATTGTGTGTTCAATATTCTTTGCAACACATGCAGTGTAATCCTTGTTGTATTGAGTGTGAAAAGACTTGATCTTTACAGGCACCTCTATTATGAGTCTGAGCACTACAAGTGTGGAGCGGTGACATTTATAAGTCCATGTAGCTGGCTATCGATTATTCCTGTACTTATGAATTCACACAGGAACAGATGGTAGTTGACATTTTTTGTTTAATCTTACAGACGTGTTGAAATTGCCTTCGGAGATATGGGTGAATATTAAGAGATGTTATTATCAAAAACTGAAACCACGAGGAAAGATTAAAAAAAAAAAATGGGGAATCATAGGTTGTGAAGAATCTGGGGCACTGCTCTGATCAATCCAAGCTCATCAGTGCAGGAACTAGCTCTTGTAAGATTTTGTTCTATCATGCAGCACCAACCATTTACATAATTTGAGATCTATTTACAGGTCTAGTCCACATCAACTAGCTCAGGAAAAAGGAAAAAAAAAAACATTCTGAAAGAAGAATTTTATTTGTCATGCATATACATTGCTATCGCTGCACATACAAACACAGAAAGGTAATTTTATAAGTATTCTCCACCGGGAAAATTCTCTATAGCTAAAATAAAAGTTCTTATACTTCCTTCACTATGCTTCTCTTAGCATCCCATCAGCATGCAAATTCATACAAACGACATACTTTCATATGCTTTCTGATTTTTTTTGAAATAATTTTTCTAAACACTGAATTTTTATATGTCACTCATTATAGCTAGCCTCTTATTGTTACTGAATGATCTGTGTTCTGTTTGGAAGAATACCCAGCAGCCTTCTGTGATGGCATACCTGCATCAGTGAACAAGGGAAGAGCCAACGATGTCATCTGTGTGGATTTTATACCCAGAGAGTAGTGGTCAATGGCTCAGTGTCTAGATTGAGATCAGCAGCAAGCTGTGTCACTTTTTAGTATTTTCATCAGTGACATTGATAGTGAGATTGAGTTCACTCTCAGCAAGTTTGTGGATGAAACTAAGCTGAGTGGTACAGGTGACACACCAGATGGACAGGATGCCACGCAGAGACACATAGACAAACTTGAGCAGTGAGCCCTGGAGAACCTCATGAGGTTCAATAAATCCAAATGAAAAGTCTTACATGTGGGTCATGGCAACTCTCACTACCAATACAAGCTGGGGGATGTAAAGATGGAGAACAGCCCTGCCAAAATGGACTTGAGGGTACTGGTGGATGGCAAGCTGGATGTGAGGCAGCAGCATGCCCTCACAGCCCCAAAAGCCAACTGTATCCTGTGCTGCATCAAAAGAGACATGGTCAGCAGGTTGATGGAAGCTATGCTGCCTCTCTACTCTGTGCTAGTGAGACCTCATCACAAGTACTGCATACAAATGTGAAGTCCTTAGCACAGGAGAGACATGGACCAGCTGGAGTGCATCCAGAGGAGGGACACCAGAATGATCCAATGCATGGAACATCTCCCCTGTGAGGACAGGCTGAGAGAGCTGGGGATGTTCAGCCTGGAGAAGAGAAGGCTCCTGGGGGACCTGATAGTGGTCTTTCAGTATCTAAAGGGGAACTATAACAAAGAAGGGGACTGACTCTTTAGCAAGGTCTGATGTGGTAGGACAAGGAGAAATGGTTTTAAACCAAAAGAGGAGAGATTTAAACTGGGTATAAGGAAAACGTTTTTTACAATAACGTTGATGAGGCACAGAGACATGTTGTCTAGAGAGGTGATGGATGCTCCGTCCTTGGAAACATTCAGGGTCAGGCTGGATGAGGATCCAATCAACCTGATCTAGCTGTAGGTGTCCCTGTTCATTGCAGGGGAGCTGGGCTAGATGACCTCTAAATGCCCTCTCCAACTCAAACTATTCTGTGATTCTATAATACACATATGAACATTTGCACAGAAATATTTGTAACTATACAGCAGATAAGTAAGGTTGTTGCAGTTTTTTAATCAACAGATTTAAATGCCTTTTCATTTTTACTGACTGTCTAAGGTATAATCAAGGTATTAATGTAGTTTGAGACAAAGACTGTTACTATTCAGTTGAAGAATTGAGCTGTATTGTCCTTTGGTGTCAGACTGAGAGTGGCTATTAGGCTATCGCGGTGTCTAATTGTGAAGTTGCAGGAGACTATGGTTAAAGATGGTAGAAGAAGCATAGAGTTTCTGAGACTGAGATCTGAAGAGTTAAGTTTTTTCATGAACATGTGCTAGGAGAGAAATTATTTTAGGTCTCATTCAACATAGTCAAGCATCCTATGCTGAGTTTCTGTGTGGCTACTCATGCAAACTTTCTAATTTAACATCTACAGCACCACCGGCACCCTGGTGCTTCAGAGACATCCCTATTTACCACCTGACTGCACAGTTTTGGAACAACATGACCTTCATGTCTGCTACATGAATGTATTGAGAATTTTAGAAACATCTTTTTCAGCATTGCTCCTCAACATAAGCAGTATTCTTGCATGCACATTTTCAGCATCTTACATTTCTTGATGTGTGCAGATCCATCCATTTGCACATGATTTGTGGTTGCATGAAGTTGTGAGGCAGAGTCAAGCAAGGCTGTGTACAGGAATACCGGCTTTTACCACAGATCTCTTGACATGAGAGAGGAAGAAAGAGCCGGAAATAATTCACAGATCACACATTCCACAGTTTACTGACCAAGATCTGGATTCACTGGTCTGCTTGACAATCTCAGTATCAAGACAGTCCCCAGATTATCTTGATGATCTTCCCTGGGACCAGTTTACAGATAAACATGATCATTCTTTTCATGATTTCTCTCCAGCTTCTCTCTTGAACATAATGGGTTTTAATCAGCCAACCAATCTGAATCTGAATCTGAATCTGAATCTGAATCTGATGGAGACCTTTGCCATTTCTCCTGCAGAACATTCTCAGGAAGTCACTCATGCTTGTCTTACTTGTACATTTCCTGAGTCTGATCAAATGTGATAGTCTCCAGAGGGCTATCTAAGTCCAGCTTAGCAGAACTACAGGCTCTGAACCCGATCCATTATAGCACAGACCTTCATCATGAGGAAGCTCTGTGAAGTTACAGGGCACAGAGTGCTTTGAACACAATTTCCAACCCCTTAGCTTTGATGGGCAATCCTTTTTTCCCACTGCATGGACAGGAAGAATAGCTCTAGAAGGACTCAGCCTACAAAGACATACTATGAACAATAACTTGAAATGGGAAAAGGATCACAAAATACACAGGGCTGAGTCTTCTGACTGTATCATAGAGATGATAAGGTCATGCTTTCAGTCAAGCAAAAGAAAATTTGTTCACATCATGAGAAAGAAAAAAATACAAACCAAACAATAACAAGTTCAAATTCAAAGATTTTGAATGAGACACATATCAGTTTCAAAATGCACTGTGTCTGGTATAAAAACAGTTAGGCTTCGTCCACTGTGAATTGCTGGTGCAAAGTTGTTACCTTTAATTTGAAAATCCAGTCTTGAATTTTGTGGCTTCTGTATGTTTACAGTTTAAGGACAATGCCAGGATGATGACTGCAGTTATCTTAATGCCCAATGGAGGTGAGGTTGCAAAGCAAAACTCTCAAGAATCCTAGATTTTTAGAGGAGCTGAAGAAGGAAAACGCTCCATCTTGCTGATAGTATCCTAACTTGTGCTCCAATCAGCTTATTATACCTAGATACATTTATTTTGTAAAATATTCTGATGCTATGCATAAGGTCTCTTGATGTGAATTTTCAAGCTACTCTTTCTTTCTAGTACAAATCATTGTGTATGTTTATATGTTAGCCAAGTCTCATGTATAATGAAACTCATATCTGCATGTATTACCTACTAGAAGATAAAAACAGAATTTAAAAAGCAACAAACTATAATACTTTATATATCTAGCTACATTTTTAAGGAGCTTGTAGGTAAAGAAACTGAACACTTCTACCTCAGCATATCTCTTGTCATCTTACTCTTTATTAACACATGAACTGAAAGAAAGTATTTTGGAGATATGATCTTCTATTCTGCCTGCGATGCTCTGTTTAATTCTCTGTTATTCCTGGTTTGGTCAAGTCATCAGTTTCATTGCTTAAGTGAAATTTCTATTTTCTTATTTCACAATACGTGATTTGTACATATCTTAAATTGGAAGGAAAGCATTTCAAGGGAAAAAGAGTTTTCATTTTTTGTTTTACAGGAGAAAAGCAATACACAAATTCCAATTCTTCTCTATTTTGCTTCTTTATTTTCCTTTGGCTAGTTGATAGGCAATTAATTCCCGAAGACTGCAGACTTTTTAGAGCTAAATTTCAAGAAACTTCAAGCAGAACTTTTACTTAAGTATTTAAAGTCTTGTTGAACATGTTTACCAGAAGACCGTGACCAAGAGGAGGCAATTCACTAAGTGTTAAAATTATTTATATCCATTTTTTCACGTGCATGAAAGGCACGTCTTGATTAGTATGTGCTACCCGGGAATACAGCCAACCAGCTAAGGGCATCTTTTAGATCTGAATGTAGTTTGACTTTACTGACCAGGCAACATAGCAAGGAGTTTCTTGTTAATAAGAGAGCGAGACCTGAGGCCCATTTCTGTTTTGACCTTTGGAGGATTTCCAGGGCTCCTTCTTCCTCTGGGTTCTCCAGGGAGACAACTTGTTCATAACTGTAAAGATCATCTATTGTGGTAGGTGCAAAGCTTGTTTTCAGTACAAAAGTGGAGATTCTCATGTTAAATAAAGTCTGTTTCTGGGCAAGGAACCTCAGAAAATGTTGGCATGTATTCAGCTTTCTGGAAATAATGTTTTGGCTCCTGGCACTAGGCTGATTTTAAACTAAATCAGATGGACAGAATGGACAGACAAAGCTTCATCTCTTGTAATGCTCTGTTCTTAAGTCTGCCTGAGTTATCCAGAAATTTAAAGGCCCTGATATGAAATTCAGACTGGGAAAATATCAATTCCATGTCTTCCAACAGAAATACCTTTACTTGGACTAGAAGAAGGGTAAAAAGAAAAGAGGCAACTAGCTGAGATGCACATTTTAATTAAATGGAGAAATGCCATCTATCTACCTGTATTTCGGGAAATACTTGCAGACTGCTTTAAAGGAGGAAGTACAATAAGGGAATCTGACAGAGCTTGCTACAAAGCTTTCAGAAATTTAGGGTGGGTCACAGGGATCATTTGTGAAGCGTATAGTCAGTCTTCTCCACTACCTTGTTATAAAAGTATCCCTTGAAATAACAAGTTAAATTCAGGTCTCTCTTGAACTTCATGCAGCTTGATCTTCTATCTGAGATGGAGAGTGAACTGAAAGTCAGTAACGTGTGTTTTTCCTCACTGCCCAAAAGATAATTGTCTAACACCTTTTGCTCTTGGACCTAATCTGCTCTTACCAAGATTTCTGGCTTCAAACGGAGTTGAAGTTTTCCTTTCATTTCTGTATATATGCCATATACCAACAGAATAATCTGTTAGGATAATATTTTGCCTCATTTTTTTGCTCAAACCAATCATGAGATTCACTGCATGGATCACTGATCCAGTGATAGTTAACTGCAATTTAAGAAACAGATTTGCATCTCTGCTACTAGTTCAGTCCTATGCAAAATAAAATCACAGAACATAGGAAAAAAATGCTAAATTCCTGTGGAGTAATGAAAAATGGTCTAAGTCGTAACTATGTTGTATTTAAATGCAAAAAGTTACAGCTAAGCTATTAAAAAACATGATCCTGGACCCATATTAGAATCTGATGGATAGGGGGATGTTTTGTGGTTTTTTTCTTGTCTGTTTCATTTTAATCCTTTGCAGTTTGTGTTTGTCAGATAATATTTACACTTATTGCTGATGACACGCTGGCATCAGTCACCACACCTGTGCTGTAGCCAATGGACTTTGGCTGATGTGCACTGACTCTATGACCCAGAACTTTCTCACTTGCATTGAAACCAAGGATCTTCTATTGCTGTTATATACTTTTCTGCATATTCATCATACCACATTCAGAAGGAGCTTTCCTTTCAAAAGCTGTCAGCACTTTTTGAAAGCTTTCTGCCTTTTCTCTTAAAAGTTGAAGAGGAAGGGAAATGGGGGGGAAAAAAAAAAAGGCAAATTTTCCCCCAAATTCCATATATTTCCTCTACACTTAATGAGTGCCCTCTAGAGCATTTTCAGTTTATTAATATATGTTGGAAAAGAAAGAATTATGCCTATCTCTCTATATATTTCACAGAACAATCATATAATGAATCCCATTTATCTTATAGAAAGGCTGACTAAACGTGGCTGATTAGTGCTAAAAGGTTGTAATTGAATATTCATAATCCTATCACTTTGGGAAACAATGTGCTTTTGAGTGTTAACATTCATGTTCCTCATCTGTGCTCACAGAGTGGAGTCAGGCAGAAGTGGATAGTCAGGATAGTGAACAAAAGCAAGCTAAAATAGACTTTGAAAGCTAACTAGTCTGAAAGAACTGTTTGATCAACTGTGATGGCTGCAAATTAGTACATCTACTCTGGTGTAGTAAAATTGCTTCACTACTGGACTTAAGTACTATATGTTACTAGAATTTACTGGACTTTTACACCATACTTTGTAGACATTTCATCTAATTAAAAAGATTAATAAGATCTCAATGCTTCATTGTGCACATGTCCGATAGGATGAATATTTCATTGGGACAGTTTTTGCATAGTGATCTATGATGCTCACGGAAAGACATTTTTTCTGGTACCTGTTAAAGACATTAAACTTTCTGGCATCATTAGTCACAGACAAGTTATCAGCTGCTCAAATTCAGGCTGTTTTCTTATTAGATAAATTTTCATAAAGGGCATTTATTGAAATGCTTTATGAGATGCTCATAAGGTGTTTTTATGAACAGTTTTAAATGCTTTTGCTTGCAGCCTTCATCTGCTTCTTGTTTAATTAGGATTAAAATCCTAAAAGTAGATTTGAGTGCCACTAACATGGGCTCTGGAGTTTGCCTGTCCTTCTGGGTTTCTACCTCAAATGTTCATGAAATCTTCACACAGGCAGAAGAATGTATTGTTATGTAGTCAAATACTGTAGTTTTTAAGGGCACCACAGACAGCTTTTGCTGCGTAATTCTGTCTTGCATCCCTGCCAGACACAGTTACTCACTATCCATGGCCAGAAAGCCATCGTAATCTCTTGACTGCTAGAACTCACTCACCTGCAGCTTAACAAGCAAAGTTCTGCTTAAATTCCAAATAGTTAATCAACACAATTAAATCAAATTATAAGCAAGATTGTTCTCTACTCTGATCTTACCTTCAGTCTTACTGTTTCAGTTTCTGAAGAAGATCTAAGACTAGGAAAATTGTCTGTTTTTATGACTCAGTTACTGATTCAACATAAGGTATCCCTTGCTACATAACTTCAATTCTTTGGGATTTGATTTAAATGTAAATAGTCATATGAAAACCATCAGTGAGGTGATTACTTGTAGTGATAAAAAAGGTAATGGTAATTAATATTTTGCTGATAAGAGAAGAGCAGTTCACTGACATATATCAGGTGTCTAAGGATATGGCTAGGATTTACATTTCTTTAGCTGCAATCTGTTTGATTTCAGACAACTCGAACTATGAATGTGACTTTGGAAACTAAATGCCTCTGCCACCTTACCTGTCAGGTTGGATTCCTGTAGAGAGTATAGCTACAACTTACATTGCTATCAGCAAGCACTGGAAGACAGTGCAAGCACAGATAAGAAGTGGCTCTTGTCAAAAGCCCAAAGCAAATATCTCAGCTCCTTGCAGCTATATAGGTTTAAATCAGTGCACCTTCCTTCTTCTTCTCTGACCTCTTTTACACCTAAGTGTGATGCTTGAATGGGCATTTGTGCAGTTATGGGGTGAAATGGACTGGGGAACTGATCCAGGTGCAGTGCACCCATGAACATTCATTACTTAGCTCATGCAGTTCTGTTATTAAACAGTGAATCATATTCAAAATGTTTTTCTTGCATAAGTCAAAAATCATGAGGCTGTGAACAGAACATGTTATGTCACACTTAGATTTCAGCGGAAGAAGAACAAACGTGTATCCTTTGCCTGCCTAATTTTCCAGTACCAAGTGGATGAGGCCTGACCTCATCTACGTCGGCTTATGCAAAACATTTGACACTGTCCCACCAGATATCCTGGCTGCCAAATTGGAAAAAAGTGGATTTGATGGATGGACGACTCGTTGGATAAGGAATTGGCTGGATGGTCACACTCAGAGGGTTGCGGTGAATGGCTCGATATTCAAGTGGAGACCAATGACGAGTGGCATTCCTCATAGATTGGTATTGAAATCAGTGTTATTTAACATCTTTGCAGGTGACATGGACAGTGGGATCGAGTGCACCCTCAGCAGGTTTGCAGACGACACCAAGCTGAGTGGTGCAGTTGACAGGCTAGTGGGAAAGAAAGCCATCCAGAGGGACATGGACAGACTTGAGAGGTGGGCCAGTGCCTCATGAAGTTCAACAAGGGCAAGTACAAGGTCCTGCACCTGGTTTGGAGCAATCCCAAGCACAGGTACAGGTTGGACAGAATGGCTTGAGAGCAGCCCTGAGGAGAAGGATTTGGGACTGTCGCTTGATGGAAGATTCAACACGAGCTGGCAACATGTGCTTGCAGCCCAGAAGGCCAACTGTATTCTGGGTTGCATCAAGAGAAGCGTGATCAGCAGGTTGAGGGAGGTGACCCTACTCTGCTCTTGTGAGATTCCATCTGGAGAACTGCATCCAGTTCTGGGGCCCTCAACACAAGAAGGACGTGGAGTTGTTGGAGCAGGTCCAGAGGAGGGCCATGAGGATGATCAGAGGGCTGGAGACCTCTCTGTGAGGACAGGCTGAGAGATCTGGGGCTCTTCAGTCTGGAGAAGAGACAGCTCTGAGGAGACATTATAGCAGCCTTCCAGTACCTAAAAGGGGCCTACAGGAAAGCTGGGGAGGAACTTTCTATAAGGGCATGTAGCGACAGGACGAGGGGAAATGGTTTTTAACTGGAAGAGGGTAGTTTTAGATTAGATATTAGGAAAAAATTCTTTACTGTGAGGGGGGTGAGACACTGGAGCAGGTTGCCCAGTGAGGTTGTGAATGCCCCCTCCCTGGAAGCATTGAAGGCCAGGCTGGATGGGACTCTCAGAATCCTGGTCTAGAGGGAGGTGTTCCTGCCTATACAAGGGGGTTGGAACTAGATGATCTTAAGGGTTCCTTCCAACCCAAAGCATTCTATCATTCCATGATTCCACATCCTGTTTAACAGTGCCTGAAAGACCAATGAAAGTTTACTCTGGCAAAGCTCAAGCAGCAGGGGTAATGATCTGGCTCAGAGACACAGCTATTCCCTTTAATTTTTCCTCTAGATTGTATTTTTTGATAAATTAATCTTCTGAATGAATAGGGAGTCCCAACTTTAGCCAGTGCTTTCAAGGGTCTTGATTCACTTTCAGTTGAGTATATTACATGGTGTAGGAAACTCAGAGGCTAAGCCTTGATGACAGCTCAGTATTAATGGTCTGGACTTCAGTACCTTAAGGAAAGAATCACAGAACCATTAAGGTTGGATAAAACTCTAAGATCATCATGTCCAGCTATAAACCCATCACCACCAAGCCCACTAAGTTGTTTGAAAAAGTAGTTCAGGAAAAAATAAAGATTTTCTTTTCCTTCTCAGTAAACCTTGTAATATCAACTGGGACCAAGTACATTTCCATACATTTGCAGCATCTGGATTTAATCAGTTGGTAGAAGACTTGATCCAAGGATGTAATAACTTGTGGTTACAGGGACATAGTGACTGAAATGCTTGTGAAGAATAACAGCATGATCTACCTTTCACTAAAGTCTTTGTAAAAAGGGTAAGGAAGTTGATGGCCCTGAGCAGATAGTTCCTAGTTCACAAGTAAGTCACCCTGTGAGACTGCTTTCATGTTGCTTTGTTAGGTGGCTCACAAAGAGCAGAACACCAATGGTGGCTCTCCTCAGTCACCCTACAAGCCTTTGGGTTATCTTCAGAGTATAAGTCAGTCATATAATCACTGCATCAGGAACCATTGCCATCTCACAGCCTGCTTCCTATACCTAAATATAACCCCTGGGAAGATTCTACCAATAGCCATCCCAAAGAAAGACTTCTGGAGGATGGGAAGAGCTCATGCCTCATTATATTTCCTTAAACTTCCTTTATCTGCCTCAATATTAATGGGGTCAAAACTGTAGAATTTGGAAAAGCTAGTGAAAATACGTTGGGAACAATGCCGTACCCTTAGCGAGATTGTGTTGGTTGACAGCTAGGAAAAGGGAGACAGGAGGCAGCTGCTTCTAGCAATAAAAAACATTACTTATTTCATGTCATAAATTTAGCATTATTGTGATTTTTCTAACCTCAATGTCATGAAAGCTTCAAACATTACCGCATATAATTAGCAGCAAACTTAGATACTGAGATTACTGCTGAGCTTCCTAATATTTTTAATTCATTCATATATGTTAATTTTCAAATATTTTTCAAACATTTAATAGTGAAAATATCCTTTTACTTTTAAATTGTTTTCTTTTTTTCGTCCAATATGTTGGTTTAAAGCAGGCTGTAGACTTCAAAATAATTAATTTTCTCTTTGCTATTATCTGCTTCCACATTAGATGAGGTTTTTTTCCATGGCTTATCTGTGTATCAGCCAAGTCTTACTGGCCCTGCTCTTCTTTAAAGCAAGGAGTATATACACCTAGAAAGAATGAATAACATTCCATGTACACATTCCACCACAAAGAAAAAGCCAAATAAAGGTCAGACACACCTTACCTGTTGCGAACGAAAGAGAAATTACATGACTGAAAAAAGTATTGTCTGGTCCACTGAAAAATTAGGAAATGCACAAAAGAGAGTGGTTAGATTTTTGTTCAAGCAAGTAATCCATGTGGACCAATGGGGTCTTTACATGCTACCATAGTTTCCATGGAACCCTCATCAACCAGAAATCCCCTGGTAGGAAATCCCCCAAATTCCAGCAGGTCACTGTCCCTTAAACCACTGTCCTCCATGTCTTTTCCCTCACAGACTCCTGCCTGCCAGAATAGAGTGTGATTTAGGCTCATCCTGATGGTTTCTATTTGGGCCAGCAAGGCATTCATTACTTCAGAGGAGCCCCAGGTTACTGTAATATCCACTGAGGCAAATGTAGATGATTAGGATTGAGGAACTGGAAGGAGCTGCCTTAACACCACTTAGCTGCATCCTGTAAAGGCCAGACACTTCAGGCAATCACACAGGGTAATTTTCCAAGCAAAATCAAACAGAAAACTTTGTTTTTACTCTAAATTCAATTTATTAGGTTTTTTCTGTACTAACAGTATTGCACCTTCTGGGGTTATTCTAGTTGTCCTAAGAGAACAAACAGCTGACCAGAGGGGAAGAAGAAAGCAAACCTCTTAGAAAATAGAAATGAGATCCTTAGATCTTTTTCTCCTTCATGATGCCAGATGCTGTCATAAGCGACCTCTCAGCTTATATGCACTGTAACAAGAAAAAGCAGGCTTCTAAAGGAGAGCTGATTTTGCTTGTCAGCTGTTACACGCCTACATATTATGCTGACCAAGATGCTCTGATTATCCTAACCATCTGAAATAGGCTATGGAATAACATTAAAACAAAATTTAGGTTCAGTTAGTCAATTACTTTTAAAGATAATTGACTTAATTTAAAAAATATAGCGCTACATCATTTGTAGTCATTCTTAGATCACTGTATATTTAGCAAGATGTTTTCACTGGCATAAAAAAGTACAAAATTTAATTATCCATCTTGACCATATTTGTTATAAAAATCTTATTTATATGTCGTGTTTCTATGGTACAAGAAAGTATCATATATTTCTGTTAACACTTATTAATAATTATTTTTTATTTAGTTTGGCATACCAAATGCACATATAGGATACATGCAAATAACATGATTAGAAAATTCATATACCTTAAACCTGAAGTTACTTTAGGAGTAATGAAATTCCTGTATTGCTTTACACATTTACCAATGAGAGTTTTCTCAGCTCCCATCCATAAGAAAGTTAGTTGAAACAAGTGGAAAGAAGAGTCCAGAAATGCACTCACAGCAGCACAAACTAGAGATTCAGATAAATGCTGAAAGCTTTCACTTTTCAATTATATTTCTTTTCTTTTTTTTTTTTTTTTTAATTTCCATTACTTTTTTGATAAAGATAAAAGGAAATTCAAATTAACAGAGATGGTTACATGAATGATCTTCAGCTATGAATGAAGACGTTTTCTCTCCCCTTTTAAAGGCCAGAAAATGAAGGTGAGGCAATGGATTTTAAACTAGTTTAAATAGCCATGCTAATCCAAATCTTTCTAGATGAGATAATAATCCCAGCACAAAAAACAAACAAACAAACAAACAAACAACAACAACAAAAAAACTGCAGCACAGTTTTAAATCCAGACTGGTTATAGGAATATGTACCCACTGTCTCTAGAAGGCTGTGTCACACTAAAGCCACGTTGTCTCCAGGCTATGAAGACTAACCCCACCTCACTCATGCCACTATTGCACTTCTATTTTTGATGTGCAGGCACACCCTTAATAGAGATAAGTTCTCTGCAGTGATGAGCAGAAAGCATTATTATGCCAGTTTCCACATGGTCCCTGTCCCAGCTGTCAAGGGGAAGAGCAGCTGGAGAGGTACCATGGGAAGCTGCCAACAACCAGACTCATGGAGAATCATCAACTGACCCCAAGCTACCACCATACAGCAAAAAGCATGAGTTACAACAGAGTGCAAATGAACTGACACCAGGCTGTGCTAATAGGTAGATACATAATGCCAGAGCAAAGGTACCTTAGGCCACATGGATTGAGTTCTGCTTATTTTCATAGCAATATTTTAAAAAAGATTGTTATTGGTTTTAGTCACTGTGTTAGTATAAAGTTTTTTCTATGCCATAACTTACTCTTGCATACACTCCAGAAAAGATGGTTAGGGTAGAAATAACCAAGTATTTTCAAGACTCAGTGCTGTATGCATTAGCAGTCAAAAAAGCATGAAATAAACAGCACCTCAAGCATTTAAAATAAGATATCCTTATCACAGCATGAAAAAAAAAAACAAAAAAAAACCCCACATGTAAACTCATCTAGTGACTTTGCCATCTGAAAAAATCAGCAGATTGACAAGAGAGCAATGACTCAGATGTCTCCCTAATATTGCTAGATGACCTGGCAAGGTTTACTGAAATTCCAATTACCAGAAGCCATTCAAGCACTCTTTAGTAATAATGATATCCTCCACTACCTACTAGTTGTTACTGAGCAGCAGGAAATTGGAGGAAATAGATAACCCTAAATCAGATTCTAATTCTTTAAAATTTGGTAAACATTTCAAGGAAAAAATGGCTATTTCCAGATGATTGCCCTGGAGCTTCATGAATAAAGATCAATATTAAGCATTCTCAACAACACACAATGAATGAAAACACAGCATAAATACAGTCACTTATTGGACATCTTAATAATGAAGTTAGTTCAGGTATTTATCATCACTATGGTTTGGGTAGGTATAGGATTTTGTTTCCTATTTGGTCATCATGGCCTCATTCCAACATTTTAATGTTTAAATGAATCTTTATCTTTCTGTCCCAGAGAACCAGCTAGTTAATGGTTGAATAGCAATTCTAATATGTTGAACAAAGTAGATTATGATCATCATCATTTAAAATCATCCCATGAATACTTTATCACTATTGTGTAATAATGTAGCTTTAGAGTGTGTTTTGGCAAAGCTTGCACTTCCAATCCGTTTTTAACCTGGCATCAAAGCAAGAGACTCATTAAGGAAATTGCTTAAATGCTTTATCTGGCTGTTAATATATGCAATATAAGAGTGGTCATCATTGACTCATTACAGTAACAAATATGAGCATAAATCTGATGAGACAGTGAGATTTATAGGGTCAGTACATGTGGATAAAAGAGGGCAGGATGAGTCTAAGTTCATAAAGCACTGGGGATCTGTGGGAAGAAGGAAGATCTTGGGTGGTAAGTTTTGGAACTGCTCAGCGAATGGCACCAATGTCATTTTGTAGAGCTACGGATCTTTTACACCTTTTACTAATAGTGTATTATCTTTGTAACAGTTATCTACCAGCTGTCCAGCCTTAAAAAGACACGCAGAACCCATGAGGATATTAGACACAAGGGATGCTTGGGTAAATAACCTTGTCAGGGAAGGTGAGTGAATGTCCTGGTAAACCTTGAGTGCCCCTGCACAAAGCAACCTCATCTGTACTGACTAATGAGGACCATCTCTGACCTGTTCACCTCACTGTGACTATTAAGCAAAATGGATAATTTGCTAGAGCTTGAGCCCTTACCCTGGCTCTTTTCTGTTTGCAGCATACAACATCCTGCCTAATTATCTCATATGTGTAGCTGTGCTGATAAAAGTTGGGGTTCGGTGCATTAATCAGGAATTTCCATCAGCTCTGGATGGAGGCTACATTTCTACAGTATAATTTTTAAAAGTTAGTTGATACACCTCATACAAAAACATGGATGCCTTTAAGATATTCCTGAAAACCTGCTGATCATTGTTAATGCTCTTAGTGCCAAATATCTCATTCCTGAAGTTCTCAGATATGCCATTTCCTTTACCCCATGCTATCCCATGGTGCAGAGAAGTTGTCCAGAGTTGTCAGCTTCTCAGCTTCGAGGGAAAAGTTGGTCACTGACTGGTTGCATCCCTCAGGACCCAGCTATTTCAAGCTGCTGAAGCTGCTTGTGACTACAGCCTTCATAGGCAAAACAAACAACCCAGACCCGTTATCCTGCTATTATCATGCTGGAAAACGATTGTGCCCTATTTTACATGTGTGTGACAAGAAAAACTTTTGCTTTTGATATTGCAGGAGATGAGCCACTATTTTCTGTTCCAGAAACACGTACACTGTCTTCTTCTGGGAAGCTGAGTCAGCTCCAGGCAAGAAGCTGGAAGTATTTTCTCTGATTTCTTTTATATCTACAAGTCCACAGTGGACTCCCTACCCAGTAGCAGCAGCAAGTTTTATAATTAAATGACAGAACAGAATCAGGAAAACTATTCCACATCCCATCCTTCTTGGTCTGTCCATGCACAATGTGACAGGACTACATGCTGACTTAGTGGCCTTGTAAGCAGGGACTGTGTCACTGCTCTCCAACAGCCTCTTGCACTACTTGGGACAGCTGGTATGTGCAATGTGGATGTATATCCAGTCTTACTGTGTGCAGCTTAAATTTGTGTCTGTAGTTTGCCAAACATAAAAACAAATGGCTTATTTACAAAACTAGGATAATAGCCAGAGTGACCTGTTCAGAAGAGTACAACTCAGACAATATAAATCAGGGAAACTAAAGAATTTTCATGCTGCTACATTTGCCTCCAGTGGATCTGGTCTTGTGTGTTAACAAGTCACCAGCTCGTTAGCTGGTGAATACAGATTATGCAGCCTTCAAACATGTAGGAATTTTGAGGAATCCTCAGGAAAACTAATCCTGCTTGCATAATTTTCTGCTCCCACATGACCTCTCTATGAGTTCATTAAACATCTCTGTTTAACAGCATTAGTCCAACATCATTTAGGTCCATGGCATCCTGCTGGATGCCCTCCTTGGGCCCCATGCCATCATGGTTCCCAGTTGGAGGTCCTGCTGAGTCCAGAATATGCATCAGGGCCAAATGGATCTTTCTCAGATTTGCACCCCATCCACAAATGACCCAAATGCATGTGCAAACAAAGAAGCATTAAATTCCTTGTGAGGGGTTATTTCTTGGTTAAGCTTCTGTTAAGCTATGGGGATAAACTGTTTTTGTTTAGCTAACATTGGCCTCCTATATGCAAAGACACGAAAATCGTTTATGCCAGTGCCCAATGACCAAAGCCTAATTCTCTGTATGAATATATTGCAACTATTTTGCAAGTATTGTGGTAGACAAACCATCGTACAGTACTGCTTCTGGGCATAATTTTATCTTGCATTTTATGCTGTAGCATGAACAACTCTTTGTACTAGTTTTGTTGATTCCGAGTTTGAACAGTAAATAACTTTCTCCCGCAGGTCTCTTTTTATTCTCATTTTGTATTCTCTCTCATGTCCAAACTGCAAAGCTGCTATCCACCCCTATAAACATCAGATCGGACAAAGCAAATTCCCTTGCTTGACAAATTTAATTATTTTGTCAGAGGCAAATTCTGGATCTTATTGTATGTTTTGCCTCAAACCTTGAAGTAATGTCCTGCTTTGGTGGTCAGAAACTTTCCACGGTTTTTACATGCTTGTTTTATTCTCTCAAACACAGTACTGTTTTTTCTTCTTTTGTTATTCTTCTTATTATCATTATTAATATTAGTTAATAATAATTTTATTCCTGGAGTAAAAGGGAAATACAGCAATTGATTTGAATGGTTTTGTCCAGCTTCTGTACTTGCATAACAGCTCAAAGGCCTATAAATGATCCAGTTTAAGGGGAGTGTTAGAGTGATGACCGGAATCACAGCTATCAGATTGTTAAGCTAAAGGAAAATCAGTTTTAGAAAACTTTATTTTAACATCTTAATCTGCTGTTATATAACAGCCTCTGTTCCCTAATGATGAATCAAGTTATCAAGATTTATTTTAAAGTTTTAAGTTCCTTAATTTATGATTGGTCCTTGGTTAAAGATTTCTGGGTACAAGTTCCAGAATGCATTACTGAAGTTATAAACTGACCTTGATCTACCCTTGCCTCTTGTGGTTCTCACATCTGCCTTCCTACATAGGGGCATGGATGCTAATGTTGAAAATGTATTAAAGTATGCTTCCACAAAGATTCTGGCTAATTGGCAAGATTTTTCTAAGATCAATATCAAGCACAGTGAGCTGAACTGAGTTTTTGACCTATGAGTGATGAAAAAAAATCTCAGCAACAAAAATAGGCAAGATAAGTTATTTAAGATGTAATCCCAGGACCCTGGGATATTTTTAGCAATTGCTAAATTTTCCTGCTCAAAAGTTGAAGGCACAAGCTTCTTCTCTATGGTACTGTGTCCAGTGGCACTATATTGTTGCCTACAACATTCTCTTGTTTGATTGTCTCATTCCTTGTTCAAAGGTGGTTTCATTTGTTTGGCTTTTTCTGATGTCTCCCTCAGCTCCATGGAAGCCTCATACATAAAATTTATCAAGGCATGCTGGAGAGGGAATGCATTAATTCAGAGTGTCTGCTTGTGATTTCTCTCCTTTCACACTGTTCACTCTGAGACTGAGTTGTTTATATCAGAAAAAAACAGGGTTCTGCAAATTAAAAACTATAGTTTTCTTCGTGTATATATTGTACTAATGTCAGTTTTGGCATGCACTTTCAGTCTTCTGCTTTTACATCTTTACATTAAGGATGACAGTAACATTCCACCCAGGAAAATCAAACCTGAAACTGCTTCTTTTTTTGATGGGAACATCTAGAACAGTATTCACCTTAACTAACAAGAAATGTCTGAAGATGACTAAGCCTATGTTCCTTTCTACAAAAACAGAGAAAAAACATCACATCTAAGCAATGATTCATTCTTTCTATTTTAGGCACTTATTTTGGTGAGGTGCTTATTTTCTTTGTTAAGGCACCTTCTTTACTTCAGTTGAATTAAAGAGTACCAAGGCACCAGGAGTTATCCTTTTAATTGACATGAAGTAAAATATATAAAGTAAGATAGACTACTACTAAATTCTTGCATAATATTAAATTACAGAACAATAGAACATCCCGAGTTGGAAGGAACCCACAAAGATCATCGAGTCCCACTCCTGACTCCACAAAGGACTACCCAAAATCAGACAATTTGTCTGAGAGCAGTGTCCAAATGCCCCTTGAACTGCAGAAGCTCCAGGCCATGACAACTGCTCTGGTGAGCCTGTTCCAGGGCTCAACCACCCTTTGGTGAAGAACCCCTTGCTGACACCCCCCAACCCTCCCCTGACACAGCCCCATGCTGTTCCCTCAGGCCTTGCCACTGTCACAGAGAGCAGAGCTCCCTGCGAGGAGCTGCAGCCACCATGAGGCCTCCCCTCAGCTCCTCTGCTCTGGGCTGAACCAACCGAGGGCCCTCAGCTGCTCCTCACATACCTTGCCCTCCAGACCATCTTTGCAGCCCCCTTTGCATGCTTTCTAATAGTTTTATGTCCCTCTTTTATCGTGGCACCCAAAACTGCACACAGTGCTCAAGGTGAGGCTGCACCAGCATGAAGTAATAATATAAATTTGCACCACTGAATAACACTGGAATGAAAAATTACCTTTTCTGGTGAGAGCAGGATATAAACAATGTGACTGTTGAGACTGTTTTCAGATTTCTGTTTCCATACTTGATGCTTTATGTGCACTTCAATTAAAAAAAAAACCTTAATTTTATCTCTTTCCATGACAAGAAGATGACTATTCAGAAAGACTTTTTCAATTTTCTAGTTTATACTAGAAAAGTCTTGAATTTCTGAGATGTGCATCTGGTAGAGGGAAGGCACAAGGCTTTCTTCTCAGCTGCTCTGGGATCTAAATGTCAGGCAGGAACACAGAAAACAGTAGGAATGGGTTTGGTCATGGTAAGGACCAAGCCCACCTTGAGCCTTCCTGAGCTTCAGGAATAGGTATATCTGCAAGTCCAGGAGAAAAGTCCCAAACCACCCCAAATCTACACTTCCTTCCTGCTCCAGAGGGAACCATGCCAAGTTTCAGGCAATCAAGAAAGCCCCAGCAAGTTTCTAGGCTGAAACCAAGGGTAAAGGTAAAGACAGGAGGCAGGGGAGATCTGTTTTGAATCTTTGCTTTTAAAGCTTTTTCATTATCAAGATTCAGCTTTCTCCCTATTAAAAGTAACCTTTTCTAAAGAATGTCTGAATTCAAGAGACTGAAAGCAACTGGCGTTTTTGCTGCACTCTGAGGAAAGCCTACTTCAGAGCTCTTAAATTAGGGACTCATCAAAAAGAGCAATTTTTTTCATTTAATTCTCCATGTTAGTGACATTAACTCATTTGTANAAATATTCCCACATCAGTTCCCCCTCTTAGATTTGGAATCTTTCCTGCTTCAGGTAGAAACAATTCTCACTTGAGCCAAAACTGTGTAAACTAAACAGATCTGTTTCTAAGAATATATCAAACGAAAGAAAATATGTAAGAGTACTTACGAATACACAGTCAAGTTAAAAATTGTTGACCTGCAGAGGTTTGCTTATTTAGTCCGTGTGAACTTCGACATCAGCTCTTAAAGCAATATGAACTACCTTTGATAACATTAGTTATTCTGACAGTGAATCAGAGAAAAAAAAGAAAAGAAAAGAAAATTACTGGAAAATTGGCCATTCTTAAGAGATCAAGGAAATTCAAAGGAATTGAACATCAGAAACAATATATATATAGTCACTTTGTTGGTTACTTTTATTTTCTAGTGAACACTTGCCATCCAATCCTGATTTGCTTTGTTTTTCTCCAATACATTGATGGGAAATTTTATAAATAAACAAAATAAGGAAGTGGAAATTTCAAAAAAAATTCTAGAAATATGCATACACATTAGTAAGTGTGTATGACTATTTTCTGTGGATATGTCAGAGAAGAGATTTTTGTAAAACATGGGAAAGAACTGGAAAAAAAATGAGTCACCAATACTATCACTAAGAATGTGTTGTTTTATTCTAATGCTTTGTATATATATGTGACAGTATGTTCTTTCACTTACTGAACAAATAGTTCTACCACGATGGTGGAAAAAAATCTTAAAAAAAGAGCTTCAGATATCAGTGAGTGAAAAGTTAATATATTTTCAAACAGGAAGGATCAGAATGGGAAAGGCATAAATCAGTGCTACAGAAGATGGATGTGAATTCGAACATGCTTTTTAAGAGTCAACACCATTAAGTGTAGTCTAAATGCTAAGTTTTCTTAACTTAATGAATCTCAGAAAGATATATAGATTCTGTTCACATCCATAAGGGAAGATGAAAAACAGAGTAACATTAATATTTCACCTTCAGCTGAGCTGAAGCTGAGCTTTTCCTTAAAGAATTTGAGGTCTCAAAGATGGCTTTTATAATTTGAGGGTATCAATTGTAAATAGTGTGATAATACAAAGCAAAGTAGAGAGAGAGAAGCCAATCTCTTCTCCCTGGGGTGTGTAGGAATGGCACAAAGCTGCTGCAGATGTTCAGGCTGGGCATTAGGAAACATTTCTTTATGTGTGGATGGTCAAACCCTGCCACAGGATTCCTGGAGAGGTAGTTGATGCCCTGCACTTGTCAGTGTGCAAGATAGCCCTGAAGTCATCAGGCTTTGGGACCAGATTATATTTGTAGGTCTCTTCCAACTAAATTGCTCTATCCTGTTCTACTATTAACACTAGATAGAGAAATTAAAACCTGGAATATTTTCCAGGCAAAGTCATACACATCACACAAAACCTGGCNTGAGAGCATTTGTGTTTTATTTGGGATGAAATTCATGGAATGCCCATGAATGAATGCCCACTGTATCAGTAAAATGATCAACAGCCTGTTCTTAATTTAGAAGGTCCTTCTTAATTTCCCAATCAAATACTTAATGCACATCTTCTAGTTCTGAAATCCTTATTAAAGAAAAGTCATCTTCCTTGTTATATGTGTTATTTTATAAAAGCCTAAGTTTGAGGCAAAGTCTTTTAAAATTATATGTTACTTTAATCTTGGGTAACCCTAAAGCTGGTGTGCACAGAGCAACTCAAGGTTTCATACATAAAAATAAACTTTCTTTGGAGCACTGAAATCAGAAGTATGCAGGTACAGCTTTTGTATTGAACCTGTACTGAGATAGATTTCAGTTTGTTTCAATTGTTTTATTCTTCCAGTTTCCAGATTTGTAAGGTAAATGAGGTCCAGCAAAGTAAGGCAGAAGCAAAGGAGATGTCTCCTTTTTTGTCTCTGTGTGTAGTCTTGCAAATCAATTAAATGTGGAAAGTGGCTCTGCTGTTATTATGTAAGGGTTGGAAACCACCTTGGAAAAGGTTGTCTATGCCAAAAAATAAAAAACAAAAACAGGTGGAGATTTTTGTTGCAGAAATGCTGGAACAAAATATCCTGACACTCCAAATTACTCACAGAGAAATACAAACAAATGAACAATGGCATTTTAGTTTAGTTCAGGAAAAAGAGTGCATAGTGAAGAATAAAGTCACTGACTTTCCAACTGTATACTCGGCAGCCAATTATAAAATCAAAGAGAAAAGGGGAAAAATGGACTATGAAGGTCACCTATTTTACCTCCAGGGTACATCAACTATACCTAACCAGTCCTGACAGATGTTTCTCTAACTTGTCCTTAAAATCCTTCAGTGATGGAAATTCTACAGCCTCTCAATTCAGTCTCATGCATAATAATTTATTTTGATAGAATCTAGAAGAAAAACAAAAAAGTTTAATCAGAGATTATATTTAAGGCTCAAAAGGAAAACATGTATATGGTTTTAAAACTGTTAAGCTATCATCTAGGATGGCTTGAGAGAGTCACAGGATGAAAGAATGTAACTGCAGTGCACTCAAGGTCAAGGCAGGTACCAAATGGGCTATCCATTTACTTAAGAGGATGGCAAATGAGTTGCTGAATGCAAATTCAATACAAAATTACTAATTACTGACAAAGATAAAGTATTGAATCCTTTCTGCACCTGGTAAGCACACATGCATATGAAACTTCACCAAGTACTAGATATCCTAGTTCTCACCCATTGAGTAGGAGGAGACCTCACATTTGGCAAGAAGGAAGAGTCTGAATATAGCCCAGTACTGTGAAACATATACTGCAGTAATATTTTCATGCATCTATATCCACAGAATGGATGAGATAAAGAAACGTAACATATTCTTGATTACTGTTAAGATTCTGAGAAAAATATAGGAATTTTTTATTTGTTTTTGCTTTGTTTTTATTAATAAATGTTTACCTGGCATCAACCTGCCAGCAATGATAGTGGAGTCTTGTAGTGAGAGTCAGATGGAAAGACCAAAGGTTGAGGTTTTATAAAAATTATTTTAAAAGAAAACGAACAGCTAAAGAATATCAAAAGCAAAGTGATATCACAATTTCTCTGAACTACATGGTAGATCGGCTATTTTTATAGCTGGAAGGGAAATTCATAGAATAATAAAATCATAGAATGATAGAATCATAGAATGGCTTCTGCCATGAGCAGGTTTGCCAGTCACTAAATTAGGCTGCGTAGTGCCCCATCCAACCTGGCCTTGAATGCCTCCAGAGATGGGACATCCATAGCTTCTCTGGGCAGCCTGTGCCAGTGCCTCACCACTCTCTGAGTGAAATATTTTGTCCTAACATACAACCCTTTTTTTAGTTTAAAACCATTCCCTCTTGTCCTGTCACTACCAGGCCATGTAAATAGTCAGTCTCACTCCTGATTGCAAGCTTCTTTTAGGTGCTGGAAAGACACAAGACTAAACAAGCCCAGCTCCCTCAGTCTGTCTTCATAAGAGAGTAGCTCCAGCCTCCCGTACCTTTGAAGGAACAGATTGTGCCTTGATTGAAGGCTAAACTATTTTGTAAATAAAATATATATCTATGTGATTATATATATTATTAAAAAAAATACACATTTTCATAATTAAGAGTTTTCATTTTTGCCTGGATTGTTTAATTTGATTGTTATCTAACTGTTCAACAGAAAGCTATTTAATACTTATTTCTGTGGTCTTGTGAATGACATTTATACGTAGTTAAAATAAGCTTAACTCATAATAGGGAATTTAAAATACTGAGGAACTGAAAATCAGGAAGCAAAGACATTGTTTTTCAGTTTTTCAGCTTCTCACAGTGTAAAAGTGACTTGCACTGGAGATTAGAAGATCCTTTGAGCCATGAATGTGTACTCAGTCTTCTACATCATACATTTCTGCATCCGTGGAGAACTAAATTAGCCACAAACTACACCCTATAGAAGATGTTGGCCAAGGAAAGATCTTGGCTCTGTCTTGTGCTGTTTTCATAGCCCCATGGCTCTTAGAAAATGGAAGGAATCAAGCAGTGGGAAGCAACTTCTTTGCTAAATGATCCAAAAGGCCTTCCAGCAAGCACTCAGACAAATGTTCTACCTCTCTGCTTTCTTTCAAAGCCATGTTTCTAATCCTTTGCTTCATATTTTCTTAGCTGCTTTTTTTGTTGTTATTGTTATTTTTATTGCTGTTTGCCACTTCTCTCTCCAGTCAATCACAATGCAGCTGTGAGCAAATCAATCCCTAACTCTGACTTTTGATTTTGCTTTTTCTTCCATCATATTTATTTTGTTTAGAAAGTAGGCATGTGAACTGCCTATGCTTGCAGGATCTAGTTTTTGATATCTGCATATTCAAAGTTTTTTAAGTGGCTAGATATAGGACAAGTTATTTTCTCATTGTTGTGCAGTGACTGTCACATCTTTCAAAGAAGGTGGTGAGGTTGCTGACCTAACTGGTAGCAATGCTTACTCACACTGGGAGCTGTTCCTCCAAAAAATGAATTAGAGGTGGGAGGGAAAATATACGTAAAACATACTGAAACTAATGAAAAAACTAAAATTCATAGCAGACCACATGATGGCAGCATTTTGCACACACTTTTCTGACTACCTGGGCACACTAAGAAACTGGAGAAAGTGCTAGAAACTAAGCAAGACTGATATTTCTCTTTAAATCAGTCCAACTCCAGTGTTTCTCTTCATGTACATTTTTCATTTCTAGCTTCCCTGAAAATAATGAGCAGTAAAGAACAGATGTCACCTTCACTCAGTTATGTTTCGGAGGTGTTAGCAAAAGGGAGAGAGGAGTGGTAAAATAAATAAATGAATTAACATGGTTCAGTGAAATAAGCTGCATTTGATGCTAAGCTTCTAAGTTTAACTCAAAGATTAATTATGGGTAAGTATCTCTCAGTAAATCCAAAAATGAAATCATTAAAATGACAAAGGCAAAATTTAACACAGATTTTGAATCCATAGCATTACAAATTTCAGGACAAAGATTTTGTGTTACTATTTCCAGAAGTAAAGTCAAAGAGGCATTACCCTACTGTAAGTTCTGATGAAACAGTGCAAGATGCTGGTGTGCAAGTATGAGCTGATCTCCTCAGAACTATATAATATCGTAGCAGTCAGTGCTGTTGTAATTCAGTATCATCAGCAGATCAAGATTAGGCAGCAGCTTAGAGATTCCTCGATTCTAGAGGAAGAGGCAATTTATTTCATGTTCTCTTTCTTCTATGACTGGACCCACTTTCTGGACAGTTAGAAAGCTGCAGTCTGGCCTGCATTCCCTGTAGGAAGCTAGGGCTGCAATTTCTTTGTGGAAGAGAACTTTGCATAAAATGCAGCAAACATGCTACAGTAATGTCTGTGCTCAGTGCAAATGCTGCAAACTGGTGAAAAGAATATTTCTGCCTTAGCTGTGAAAAACTGAAAGTCTACTTTGGAAAACAATTTGAAAAAAGAGTAATGTTCACATTCGGTATGTACTTTTGAACCTGCCAGATATGTAAAAGCTAGAAGCAACACTGATTGAATTGTAATAAGATTCAGCATGAAGTTCCAGCTCACTGAAATTTCATTTAGCATTCAAAGAGCTTGAGAGGCTTCCAGAATATGAGACCAGTATTGCAATGACCTCTGCTCAAATGAAATATAATAAATTTGCCTTTCCTGACTTCAGTTGCTACAAATATAATTGCAATATAATATGCCAGTAGCATAACCTTAAACCAGATATTGTTACACACAACAGATTTTTAAAAGTCCAAAACATTTGTTTGCTCTAGTATAATTGACACAACTTACAATTCGTCAGTAAAGGCAAATGAAATGGAAGCAGAGAGTTTTCTTCACTGCTTTAAGTGCCTAGAGCCAATGGCTGTTCCATTACTAATCTTTGTTGCATCTGCTCCATTTATCATTTTATAAATTTGCCAGTAGGTTTGCCTCAAAGCAGGACCTTGGTCTAACTGTATCAATTAATTTATAGCCAAATAGAAGAGAAAATAGGAACAAGGCAAGACATACTATTCAACTGAATGTTGCTTATTATAAAAGCCATACATTAAAGCTAATACTGATATATATAGGTTGTCCTAAACACAGTCAGCATAAAATCCCTTTGAAAATGCTTTTTAAGAAATGTGTCAGCTAAACTACTTCAATGGATAATATGTTTTCTCATCTAGACATACTGTGGGGATGAGACAAGATTGTCATTGTATGTACTACTTGTAGGCAAAGTCAGTTCATTCGATTCAGCTGTCTGCTTCAATACTTAAGTCTCTTCTCAAGGACAGGGTATTAGCTGAAGTCCTCTACGCGAGATTTCTTATGGTGCTCTGGGTAGGTTAACCAGATGCATTGATTAATCCATCTAGTGCAGCTCAAGGAAATATCCTTCACAAGCAGGTAGGTTAGTAATTCTCATATGACCGTTGAAATGCCGATAACTCCAAGTGCTTTGCAGCAGAACTAATCTTTCATAAGAATCTGCAGAACTGCTTGTAGATTTATTTACTTATGTAAACCTCATAGTTACACTGTCTTTTTTTTTTTAAGTCAGGCGCCTTTGATTTACACATTCTGAGCATCGGTATATGACGATATGGTACTAATAGCCTAACAAAAAGATTTCTTGAAATTGGATGACTGTCAAATGAGTAGATTCTACATTCAGAGGGCAGAATAGCCCCAGGGGAGGGTAAAATAACCCAGAAAATATACTAATACAAATGTCTTATTTGGTCCACCACACTGACTGCAGGATGAACCAGATTGCTGCAGTTATTGCTGCTGTAGTCACAAAGGTTACATTGAGCACTCTCCAAGAGGAGGGATTTTACAGCTTGTCTTTTCTTGTCGATGTATTTAACATGGATTTACTTCAAGCAAAATGTTGCACCATTCAGGGGATTTGTATTTGCTGCATGGCTCTGCAAATTCAGGGTAGTGAAAATACACTCTGACTCCTTGTTAGTGTGGACACTCACAATGGAGAGTGGCACAGTACCATGACCTTTTGAAAGTTAAAGCATTCATTAATCTGAACTCTTTTCCCAGACTATGAATGTATTTGTGTTACCATGTGTTTAAGCAGCATGAATCTTTTCTTACATCTGTGCATTTAATTTAAATTAATTAGAAATAGTGCTAATGCTAGCTGGATTATGCATGGATTAAAAACATAGTACAACCTCCAGAAAGAAGGCTTGATGTTTTTCAGTGCCATGCTGCACCATCTAATAACTGAACATTCCCTCTATGATGCATGTGAGATCAGCGCAGGGTCATACATACAAGTCCAAAGCACTCAGGAAGACTTGAGAAGAATAATCTAGACATTCAAATTTCAAAAACAATCATATTTTGATTAATTACATCCTAATTAGTGTAATCTGTGGTTTAAAGACAAACAACAAAAAATAAACTCCAACTAATTCTCTGATACGCTAGTGAAAGGCTAATGAATGCACTTACAAAAAGCATGATAAAATAACGAATAAGTGCCCAGTGAGCAAAAAAAAATAATGTTTCTCTACCTGTGTAACTACTTTAGTAGAATTTTGCTGCTTAATGATCTTAGCCTATTTCTATTTCTAATTTTGCAAGTATTGCTGTTTGGGAGTCTCACAGCATTTGATACTTTACACTGGCGTGTGCTGTCCCAGTTGTGTCGTTTCATATGCTAAAATATATCTGCAGCGTTGCATTTTTTTTCTGCTGACTCTTAGTACAATATCAACGGCAGGTGCATGCAAAAGTTGGAGAAAAAATGTTAATTGTCCTATAAATTTTTTTTAATCATTAATAATTTTCTGTAAGCACACAAGCATTTTCAGTACTTCCTAGGCTGGAGGGCTGAAAAATTGCAAAAGCTCAAAATATTTGAGATATATGTAACTAGTGTTGTTTTAATAAAATTCCATGGAGTTATTTGTTCAAAGAAATATATCTTTTTTGTTACTTTCGTGGATAAGACAGATGCTCAGGACAAGACTATCACCTGGGTGGATGATTTGAGAGTTGGATTGTATTGTAAAAGCTTCTGCATGATCTCCAGACTATTTCTGTAGGAGACATGGAAGGATACATGCCTTGTACATTCATATGGAGAGAAGAAATGACTAAGCTACACTTAGTTCTCAGTACTGTTACTATTTTCACACATTTTTTTCTTGAACCAGCTCATATGATATGTAAAAATTGTGGCTTTAGCCTCAATCTCTTCAAGCACTTGCCCTGAAATTATTGATGCCTCAAAGTGTTTTCAGATAAGAAATGAATAAATCAGACATCAATGAATGTGTTCAGATTCACTAAAGACCAGCTGAGATGTTCGGATCTATCACCATAGACAGTTCTTAAGATTGTCTATGTGGCAGAACCAAACCTAAGAGACAGAACAGATTCTTGATGCAGCCTTTTAGGCATCATTCTCCTACATATCCCCTGATCATTAAAATACCTTTGTAAGAAAGAAAATAAATGGAAGGGCTCTTTACTGGCTATAGCTGCCTTTGGAGTAACTTTCCCCTCCCTGCCTATCTGTCTTCTTCCTATAGTCCTGTGCTTGGCTCAGGTTCATCCTGATTCTCTTATATCATAAATTCCTAAAGCTTCTCAAGGCCACTGGAGAGATGTAGTAAAAACAGTAGAGGGAAGTGGAGGTCATTAGGACTTAGAAAAACAATGTCACCAAATGTCTTCTACCACTGCTGAGCAGTTGATAACATATTCATGAGAAGGGGTCCATCAAGCCACTTACCTCTCTCCACTGATTGTCTGGAAGTAGAGATTTTTTTAACAGTAAGAAGCAGATCTATGCAGAAAATGAGGAGAAACACACACACAAATTTAGTAAAATGCAGTGGCTAAAGAAACAGGGAAAAACTCATGATCTAGTGGATCATTCTCTATCCTGGTGAGCTAATTAGCACGACTGGTATGCATACGTTGGTCATACCCACGTGTTAATGTCCCTCCTGTACTGATCTGCTTGCGTACTGATTCTTCTGACCATCATCTTATGGTTTGCCTTATATTGTGTTTTCTTTTAGCTTTGTGTGTGACGGAGACTGCAAGTTCTGTTCACAGGAATTCCCTACCAAGTATTCAGCACTCTAGACACTGGTTTCAGTCTGCCTGCTCTCTGCAGTGAAAGCACACTAAGCAATACAGAAAGTACAGATTCTACTGTAACAACTAGTTTGTCCTGTTCTGTGCTATTACATCCAACTTAAATAGGTACAGGGCTGAATTACACCCAAAGAAATGAACAAAAAGGTGCAATCGGAAGCCAAGAATATCAAGATCACTATCTCTACCTATGGAAACAGACAGCTTAGAAATATCTAGAAATATTGGATCATGTATGAGAAAGGAAATACTGCATCATTAAAGTCTAAAAATATGCTTTTTCAAAAGCTTGTAAAATTTGGAATCTGTTAACTGGTTTGCCTGATTCAAAACTAGGCAAAAGAGGTGGATGAAATAAGAAGTATATCACTAAAAGCATTTAGTCACTAAAAAAAACTCGGTTTTCAGATTGTACTAACACAAGAGCTTACGTTTATTATGTATATTCTATACAAGTGCAGACATTTTAACAAGAAGATTTCTGAAGAAACTGTAGAACCTTTTTATTTTGTTTATTCTTCCATATATAATTTCACTGTAGCTTGGTTGATAGACAAGTAGTTCACTCATGAAGAAAACAAAAGCTACTTAGTATATTGAAGTAAAACATCTTATACGTGTTTTTTTGTCAGTGTGATGGATTGCAGCAGCCTAAATATGAGGTATACAAAGAATGCACAGAAAATGCAGAACTTGTGAAACACACAGCTCATGTTTATAATCCTTGAGGGGAGGCATGGTTTCTCCATTTCCTGGTCTTTCTCATTACCCTTTGAAGAACACTGACTTGACTACATTTAATAAAATATGTTATCCCTAGTGTAATTCTTCATCAACTCAGACAACAAAAGAAAAATTTGTCAGACCTTCCTAGACTTTACATTTTTACATGAAAACTAAGTAAGTTCTAACTTCACTGAGACACTACTTTATGGTGCCATTTTATCTTGGGCTTCTTATCTCCTATCACGGAGGTGCAATTTTTGGTGAGATAACCAATCCTGGATAATTAACATCCTAGTGATTACACTGAAAAAAAGTTCAAAAATAAATTACAAGGTTTCCATGACTTCGAGCTTTTCCAAAAACTACTAATCCCTTTCATTTCTTTGAGACTTTCCCACCACTTCCCATGGTTAAAGCTGAAGGGGCCTCGCCTGTAGTTCCATAGATCTTCCTTCCTGCATGTTTTTAAAATAGAAGTGACATTTGCTTTGCCTTCCTGTTCCAACTAAATATGTTGTCAATCACTGTTAACTGTTAAACGAGTGTTACTGAAGGAGAAAAAGGATGGTGATTTTCTTTTTTTTTTTTTTTCAAATATTCCCACATCAGTTCCCCCTCTTAGATTTGGAATCTTTCCTGCTTCAGGTAGAAACAATTCTCACTTGAGCCAAAACTGTGTAAACTAAACAGATCTGTTTCTAAGAATATATCAAACGAAAGAAAATATGTAAGAGTACTTACGAATACACAGTCAAGTTAAAAATTGTTGACCTGCAGAGGTTTGCTTATTTAGTCCGTGTGAACTTCGACATCAGCTCTTAAAGCAATATGAACTACCTTTGATAACATTAGTTATTCTGACAGTGAATCAGAGAAAAAAAAGAAAAGAAAAGAAAATTACTGGAAAATTGGCCATTCTTAAGAGATCAAGGAAATTCAAAGGAATTGAACATCAGAAACAATATATATATAGTCACTTTGTTGGTTACTTTTATTTTCTAGTGAACACTTGCCATCCAATCCTGATTTGCTTTGTTTTTCTCCAATACATTGATGGGAAATTTTATAAATAAACAAAATAAGGAAGTGGAAATTTCAAAAAAAATTCTAGAAATATGCATACACATTAGTAAGTGTGTATGACTATTTTCTGTGGATATGTCAGAGAAGAGATTTTTGTAAAACATGGGAAAGAACTGGAAAAAAAATGAGTCACCAATACTATCACTAAGAATGTGTTGTTTTATTCTAATGCTTTGTATATATATGTGACAGTATGTTCTTTCACTTACTGAACAAATAGTTCTACCACGATGGTGGAAAAAAATCTTAAAAAAAGAGCTTCAGATATCAGTGAGTGAAAAGTTAATATATTTTCAAACAGGAAGGATCAGAATGGGAAAGGCATAAATCAGTGCTACAGAAGATGGATGTGAATTCGAACATGCTTTTTAAGAGTCAACACCATTAAGTGTAGTCTAAATGCTAAGTTTTCTTAACTTAATGAATCTCAGAAAGATATATAGATTCTGTTCACATCCATAAGGGAAGATGAAAAACAGAGTAACATTAATATTTCACCTTCAGCTGAGCTGAAGCTGAGCTTTTCCTTAAAGAATTTGAGGTCTCAAAGATGGCTTTTATAATTTGAGGGTATCAATTGTAAATAGTGTGATAATACAAAGCAAAGTAGAGAGAGAGAAGCCAATCTCTTCTCCCTGGGGTGTGTAGGAATGGCACAAAGCTGCTGCAGATGTTCAGGCTGGGCATTAGGAAACATTTCTTTATGTGTGGATGGTCAAACCCTGCCACAGGATTCCTGGAGAGGTAGTTGATGCCCTGCACTTGTCAGTGTGCAAGATAGCCCTGAAGTCATCAGGCTTTGGGACCAGATTATATTTGTAGGTCTCTTCCAACTAAATTGCTCTATCCTGTTCTACTATTAACACTAGATAGAGAAATTAAAACCTGGAATATTTTCCAGGCAAAGTCATACACATCACACAAAACCTGGCAGATAAAAAAAAAAAAAGGATGATTTAAAAATACAGCAAATNAAAAAAAAAAAAAAAAAAGAGAATACAGGTTTTCCATCACTAAAATCTGTAAACTGTCCTGAATAAAAAGCAATCAGCAGTGGTTATCTCAGCTACGTGACAGAAAATGTAGGAGTTCAGATCCTTTCCAAACACGTTATGTTGTACAGTGAAAAAGGACAACATCTTTTAATGTTTGATAAAGTAACAACTGTCACATTGGATTGAAGTATTTTGCAATACATGCAAACTAAAATCCACTTTTGCCACAGAATATGTGATATGTAAAGTGGAAAACAAAAAGAGAAGCAACACTGAACAGCCTGACATCCACTGAAAGACACTGTTGCACATCTAGACTGACAACAGCTGCTCAGAGACTGTACAAAGAAGTACGGGGATAAACTGCAACTAATTGATAACAATTTCTGCAGAAGTAAAACAATGTGTTAAAATTCATTCTAACTCCTGAGCTGTATCTGAAGAAGATGGAGCTGAGTTCCCCAGGGGAATATAGGAGCCCAAATCCTACAGGCAGAATTTGGTGTTGTTCTCAGCAGCCATTAACCTATTAAACAAGTGCTTACTTTTTCTAGACTCTTAAGTCTTTGCCAACCTACTCCCTCTATCAGCGATTGAATGGGAAATAGAACCCTAGAAAGTTTTGGTTGGAAAAGACCTTAAAGATCATCTAATTCCAGGGCTACTCCCCACCAGTTTAGGCTGCCCAGGATCCCATCTAACCTGGCCTCAAATGCCTCCAAGGATGGGGTATCCACAGCTTCACCTCACCACCCTCATATCCTCATAGTGAAGAATTTCTTCCTAGTAACTAATTCAAACCTGCCCTCCTTCACTTTAAAACCATTACCCTTTCTCCTGGTCACTACACTTCCTGATAAAGAGTCCCTCACCATCTTTCCTGTAGGTCAATCTTAGGCACTGGAAGGACACTTTAAAATCTCCCCAGAATCCATCTCCCTCAACCTCTCTTCACAGGAGAGGTATTCCAGCCCTCTGATCATCCTCATGGCCTCCTTTGGACCAGCACAACAGCTCCATTTTGTCGATATGCTGAGGGGAGCTCAACACAGTACTTGAAGTGTGGCCTCACAAGGGCAGAGTGGAAGATCACCTGCCTCACCCTGCTGGTCATCCTTCTTTTGATGCAGCCCAAGATACACTTTGCTTTCTGGGCTACAAGCACACATTGCTGGCTCGTGTTCACTTTTTCATCCACAAGCAACCCCAAGTTCTTCTCCTTCAGGATGCTCCTCTGTTCACTTCTTGCCCAGTCTGTTTTCATGTTTGGAATTGCCCAGACCCAGGTGCATGACCATGCACTTATCCAGCAGGCTGTGAGATGAACACCCTGGGCCAGTTTTAACTGAAAGTATTAAGAACATTTCCTCATATGATAAAACCCTGGTGACATTCAGGACATCTCTGCCTTCCCACTGCCCAAATCAAGAGTGGGTATTTGAGCTGCAGTCTTTTATATCCCAGATGTTTTTTTATTCATTTATATGGCAAAAAAAGCCCTAGCTTTCATCCAGAAATGAAGGCCTGGCTTTGCTCAAGTGCCAGATGATAGTTCTCAGCTCTGAATCCTGAATGGAGAAAAACACTCCTCTTTGGCCCAGAAAGAAATACGTGGCTCAGAATCACTTCCTCCAGGGAGAGCTCTGTCTCTCTTTTCTCCTAAAATTTAGTATCTGGGTCAGGCCTCTCCCTGCTTAGCTGAGGGCCAAACAAGAGCCTATCTGTAGCACCCAGCTCCACACAGGCATTGCATCAGGGAGCCCTGCCAAGATGAACTTTGTGAAGGACAGCCTGAAAATTGAGGAGCACACAGCGAGTCTGCAGTGCTTGCTGCCTTCTCAGGGAGTTTATCCAAAGCATTTTTCAAGACAGACTGCCAAAATATGTCATCTAAAGTGATTTACATTGCTAATGAAATGAATGCCAATGAGTATCACACTTTCTCAGCCTATCCAACAGATGGTTTCCAAATGTATTTAAGGATAGCTGATATTAAAAATGTTCATGAAATATTTCTAATAGGGACAAAATCTGAATTTGAATAAATCACCTCATGTAAACAGCCATTCATTACTTAGATGGTTTTTTTGTTTGGTTGGTTGGTTGGTTTTTGAAATATGAGTTTTAGCCTGCTGGAAGAAGACAACCCCTAAAATGCTAAGATCATTTAAGTAGGCAACTATTTGAAAACTGAAGATGAGAAGAGCATATAAAGCTGTAGCTATAAAGCTGTAACAATTGTTCATGATAGAAGTCAAACATCAGTTTGATTCTAATTGACACAGACCATTTAATGCTTAGTAACAAGGAAAAAAAGGCAAGGAAGTTTCAACAATTCCTCGCATAAAATAGGCAATCTTGAATAGACGTTATAAATTAATAAAATATTTTTTTTTTGCTTGTACCTGTAGTCTTACATTCATACAAGACAAAGGTGCCCAATCTGTTTTTCTCGTTCAAGCAGAGTGAAGTGGGGGGTAAAAAAAGGCAGGAAACAAAAAGCCTAAATGCTGATAATCAGCTTTATTATTCTCACTCTGACACTCAGAACTCTAAGCTATTATTACTGCCCCAAAAAGAAACACTGAAAAATCATTTTAAATTTCTGGCAAGCTATTTTTTCCCACACCCTTCTTTGTCTGACTGAAAAAATATTAGTTTTAAAGGGGCAAGACACAGACACTCTGCATATGGGACTACATTGGGACAAGTATGTATTGCTACACAGACATAAAGACTTCACAATTTATTTACAGTTGGATGGCACTGAAATTAGATGTTGCTTGCCCAGGCTTTCATATCATCAGAATGACAGCTGGAGAAAAGGAATGGCTGGTGCTATTTCAATTGTTTACAACAAGAAGCATTCGATAAAAACAAATGATTTTAGTTTTGCTCCTAGCAGCATATAAAGTTATTACAAGATTCTTCGTGATTTACATTTATCAATATTTTGTTAATTGTCATTCTACTTAAGGCTTAGCCGATTGCATCTAATTTTGCAGTTGAATTTCTAATAAAATTTCTGAGCTTTGTTAGTAGTGATATGTTTAAAAAGAGCCATATGGTGAATGAAAAAACCCAATAGCTTGTTAAAAGAGGATCGGATGTGCAGTCTATTGAAGTCAATGGAAATTTCCTTTTGACTGTGATCAAGAACAAGAGAGGCAGCCTCAGGAACGATGATAACTCACTACCTTCCAACTGCCTCCTCTGAGTATTGCCCTTTGAGTCCTGCCTGTTGCCTGATACAGTTTTTTCAATCTTCGAATTAAAGAAGGACATTCTATTCTGTTTGTTTATGACTTCACCAACCTTAAAGCAACTACGTTATTTTTCAAAATGTTCCTTCACAATTCATTTTTGCTCAGAAAGCTCCTCACTGGATCCCACTGCTCTACCTACTGCCAACACTTTGAATCATTGCTTGTCCTTTAATCAACTTTTCTCCATTAAATCAATACTGCTCCCAACAGCATATATTTTTCTCATAAGGCACACTGATGTTGAAAACCAGTGATATGAAACAGCCATTGTTACTGCAGTGAAAAATGAACCTATGTTGTAAGAAACAGAGATCTGAGTAATATATTATATTAACTAATATTTGTCAATGCCACCAGATTCTCACTTAGGATCCCGGCATAGACATATATCCTTTATTGTTCTAACTTAAAAACATAAGTTCACTCCACTAGAATAAGATCACTCAGCCATCTTCGTAGTACAAGTCAGATTTTCAAGTGTGTACCTTCGATTTTTCAAAGGAACTTACTGAAATACCTTGAAAAATCTGTTTGTTTTTTAATTTTCTTGGCTACAGCTTCTTTTCCAATAATTCAGAGCTCAGCGTGTTGAACTTTTTAGAAATGCTGCTAAGTGTGCAATAAATAAAAGTTCCATAACTATCTGTAAACGTGGGCTTCAACAGTTTTATTTTTCCTCACTATTAATTCTACACCAACACAGTGTAGCTGTGGCCATACTCACTCCTTTCAATTTTGTTGAACTGGTCCTTCACTGTGGGCTTTTGCGCTATGCATGGGACAGAGCCCAAGCGGAGGCTTACCCATAAAACAGACTGCTTTGCATCTATGAGGGCAACACACAGTTCCCTAATGTCTTCTTGATAGATTTCCATCAGCTGCACCTCTGGGAATTGTGTTCTGATGTTTGAATGTGCCCTCAAGTATGACTTCTTCCTGAGCGCTAGGAAAATGGAGAGTATGGCACCACCTGATGCATGAGTATTGGATTTAAGAGAAACAAGTCTGGCCTTAGGATAGGGCACTATCTAAAATGTGTGTATTTCTGGGAAAAAAAATCATGTTATCTGCCTGTAATCTTGGAATTACTGAATTTCGTGTAAATGCATTTTAGGAACCCTTTACCAAGCCACAGAAACTCAACATCTCCAAATGCTAGGTTAAATGGTTTCTGGAAGCACTGTTAGGATTTGAGTCTCAGAGGTCTACCTTTCAAGGAGCAGTGAGACACCCTGTGTATTCCTGGCTTGTCAGCACAGTCCTAGAAGCTTCTTTGCTACATGGCATCTTTAAATCCATCAAGAAAAATCAATTACCCTTTATAAAAAGGCCACAGAAGTGTGAGAACTCTGCAGCAGCCTGTGCTCTGTATTAAGGCCTATCCCCCACAGAAACCAACTGCTGTTCAAGTGGCTGCAACTTATTGTCTCTGCAGCAACAGCGTCTCTCGGGTGTCCCTCCACATTGGCAGCTGCCCAAACCAAAGGCAGCTGTCCTGGCAGTCAGCTTCAGCTCATCAGAGTTTGAGAAAAGAGAAAGCATTTGTGTGTCTCAGCAGGTAACAGGGAAAATGTAAATTTGTAGAGATGTAACCCAAAGCTAAAAAGGTTCCTAGACAAAATGGCTGTTAACGGGGTTCTGGAATTTAAGCTGATGATGAATTTTAGTTTATTCTGAGGTATGGGCCGAGATATTCTCCCCCTGCCACCAGCTGAAATAATGGAACAGCATAATAATAATAATCAGAAAGTGAAGATAAATTTGATATATATGCTCATAATGAAAATATCATTAAGGCATCAAAGCCCTTGAACTTGACAAGATGATATAACCCCTCCGGAATCAGAAGAGGAATTCTGAAGTGCCCTTTCTATGCCAAGACCAGACTCCCATAACAGCTGAGTTTGGACAGTACCTCTGGAGATTGCCTTGTCCCACACTCCTGCTTGGAGCAGTCACTTACAGCACAGTATTCAGGGCCACATTCAGTTGAATTTTTACTGTCTCCAAGGACAGAAAGCTCACACCTTTTTTGGGGCAATATGATCCAGTGTTTGATCACCATCACGGTGAGTACATTTATTCTTAAGTTTAACTGGAATTTCAATTTGTGCCCACTACTTCTTGTCCTGCTACTGGAAATTACTGAGAAGGATCTGGCTCCATCTTTATTCCTTCCCATTATCAGGCACCTGTGTATCAATACAATTTTCCCTGAGTTCTCCAGGATAAACAATCTTAGCTCTCTCCCTCTCTCCTGGTATTTCTGATGCTCTGGATGTTATCCAGTACATGGACAGACAATGCTGAAGTGCTTAGATTCCAAGATGAAAGAACAGGAACACTCCTCCCAGTATAATCAAATGTAATGTGCATGAGACTTAAAGAATTAAAAGAAAGCACCTCACTGTGTTTCACCCAAAAAGTTGTATCTACTCCAATAAGTAATTAGAGGTTATAGATTAGTAGACTGAAACAGCTGAAGTCCAGAATTCATTTTGCAAAGGTAATTAAAATATTCTGCAAATAAAACCATTGCAGAGGAATATCCACTTGAAAACCACAACTGTTCTGAACCAAAACACTAACATCAAAACTAAACTACAGACTGTAGAGAGAGGAATGGTTTAAACTTTCAGAACATGCATTGAAAATATTGCCCAAAGCCTCTGAGGGAAGAAGTCTGTTTGTCCTCAGTATCTTTACCTCATTTCTTTCTAGAAATAAGTCTGAGAAGGGCCAGAGGAATAGGGTTCTAAAAAAATTGCTAAGGAATGGCAACATGTATGTGTTCGTGTGTGTGTGTATGTGTGTATGTGCAATTGCACAATTTTTGTCTTTTCCAAAAGCTTATGAAATGCAGGTTAAGTAAAATTCTTTTCCTACTGTATTGTAAAGGAATAAATGTCATTTTTTTTCTAGATTCAGTTCAGTATTCACTGATTTAATTGAGCGTTTGAATGGTCAACTCAGTCAACATGATGGCATGCACTTATACCAAAGAACATTTGTAGGCCTGGTCTAACTTGCATGAATGACCTAGAATACGGCTATCAATAAAGATTAATATTGCTTTGTAAGTCACTGATTTAAAACAAAACAAGGAGATAATATCAAAACAATAAGTCATGGTTTAAAAACTTTCTTTGTTTGATAGTATGTACAATGTGTATATAACAGATCAGTAGAGTAGGTTTCAGTTATAATCCCTTATTATGTACTTATTCAGTAGTAAAATAAAATGTCCAATTGAAAAGTAAATACAGATCAAGTTATTGCATTGAACATCATTAAAAGACATTTTTACTTTCCACATATATTGCCTCTTTTGACTATTAAAATGATTTCAATTGAAAATGTATTATTTACATCCTTATCAGCTGCAAATTTTTTGCAGTAAGCAATTAAGAAATTTCTCTGTCATCCATTAATATTGCCAATTTTTTTCTCACTGCAGTAATGCACATTTAATCAAATCAGTGCAACAGCAGCAAATGGTTGAATATGAAGCCCAAGAAAATATAAAAATATAACCAAACTTTCATTTAATCATAGTGAGGATATAATGAATCAGCTAGCAATTCTGAGTACTCCAGAATAGACCACTGGCAGTAATTCTCAGTATGCACCATGTTAGGTATAGGCCAATGTCCAAAAAGAAGCAGTCAAGTGGCAAGGTGAGATCCAAAGTGGCTTTTGGCTTTCCATCCATGATTGCACAAGTGTCAGCACAGCTAGAGAATGACTGGGCTCTATGGTCTCTTTAAGGCTTTGTATTTCTAGCAGTCAAAGGAGAATGACCATACCAAACTTTGGTTTCAAAAAAATTGTGTATTAGAATCTAAACAGTGAGAGTCTACCAGTAGCATATTCAGGTTTTTTTTGTTGTTGTTTCTTTACCAAGCATCCTGCACATATACCCAGCTCAGCTTTAGAGCAGTAAGAGTTGTTTTTTTCTTTCAGTCCTGATGACAGACTGCTGTGACTGTGACTTGTTTCAGAGCTTATTAAAAAAGTATGAAATACCAGAAGACTCACAGTGAACCAGTGAATACTGCTAACATTGAATCAGAATAAGACTATAACAAACACTACTGGCCAATGTTGTTTGTATAAAAGTTTTATAAGAACCTCCATTAACTTTGTGCTTTGTATCCATTTAAATTCTTTTTGAATTAAAAAAGGAATTGGCATTGCTGGACAAAGGGAAGGCAACTGATGTCATCTACCTGGACTTGTGCAAGGCGTTTGGCATGGTCCCTCACCACATCCTTATCTCTAAATTGGACAAATAATAGATTTGAAGGGTGGACTATTCGGTGCAGAAGGAATTGGTTGGAAGGTCACAGCCAGAGTGCTGTGGTCAGTGGTTCTATGTCCAGGTGGAGGCCAGTGACAAGTGGCGTCCCTCAGTATTCTGTCTTGGGACCAGTACTCTTTAACATCTGTATCAAAAATAGAGACAGTGGGATCGAGTGGACTCTCAGCAAGTTTGCTGATGACACCGAGCTGAGTTGTGCAGTTGATACAGCAGAAGGAAGGGATGCCATCCAGGGGGACCTTGATGAGCTTAAAGGGGAGCCCAAGTGAAACTAATGAGGAACAACAAAGCAAAGTTCAAGGTTTTGCACTTGGGTCAGGGGAATCCCGGATATGTATACAGCCTGGGAGAAAAACTCCTTGAGAGTAGCCTTGCTTAGAAGGACTTATTACAGGCCCTGGTAGGTGAAAAACTTAACATGAGCCAGCAGTGTGTGTTTGCAGCCTGGATGGCCAATAGAATTCTGGGCTGCATCCGAAGAGGGGTGGCCAGCAGGGCAAGGGGGGCAATTGTCTCCCTCTGCTCTGCACTTGTGAGGCACCATCCCATGTACTGTGTCCAGGTCTGGGGTTCCCAGCATAGGAAAGATGTGGATTTGGAGGGAGTCCAGAGGAGGGACATCATGAAGATGGTCAGAGGGCTGTAGCACCTCTCCTGTGAAGACAGGTTGAAGGAGCTGGGCTTTTCAGTCTGGAAAAGAGAAGGCTGCGGGGAGATCTCACTACCTTCCAATATTTAAGGGGAGTTTACAACTTGAGGGAAATCAACTTTTCACCCAGATAGATAGTGATAGGACAAGGGGGAATGGTTTTAAATTAAAGGAGGGGAGATTTAGATTAGATATCAAGGGTAAGTTTTTCACTGAGTGGGTTGTGAGGTGCTGGAACAGGTTGCCCAGATAAGTTGTGGATGCCACATCCCTCATGGTGTTCAAGCCCAGGTTGGATGGGGCCCTGGGCAGCCTGGTCTAGTATTTGATCTGGTGGTTGGCAACCCTTCCTCTGGCAGAGGTTTTGGAACGTAATGATCCCTGAGGACTCTTCCAACATAAGCCATTCTATGATTCCATGACTCTATGAATCCATTTAAGTTGTTGTTTTTTTTTTTTTTAAAGGCACAATCAGCTGGAATTAATTCTCTGGGAAGATTCAAGATGAGAAAAGGTTTTGACTAAACATAAAAGATTTTTTCAAATCATTATTTATTTTTTTCTGAATCACTAATTATTATCCAGTTGAAATATTGCTTTTCACCTTCCTCAACACTAAAATTACTGCAGTACTACCTAAAATGCAAACTCTACAGCCAATTTGCAAAAAGGAAGCAAAATACGTAGATGATCCTGGTGATTTTTGACATTTTAGTTCAAGCCTATGAGCAACTGATTTGTCTGCTTACTCCTGTTGGGCAGCCTAACCCTATGGCAGAGACACAGAACAGTGGAGCACAGGTGGCAACTTCCATCAGCAGCTAAAAGAAGTATTCCCTGTGCTTTTTTCATGATGCTAGATCTCAAATGCATTTGATGTATTCTCTGGTTAACAAGAAATGTCTGTGAAGGAGACCTTGGTCCGTAAACACCCACGTTAATTTCAAGCAGAAATCTTCTTTCCTAATCCTCTTGTCTTCTTCACCTGTTGTCTCTTTGGCTAATTTTGACTGGAGATGAATATCAAAATCTTGAGGGGCACCTGGAACCGAGGAGTTTGCTTTAGTGTTTCAAGCAGGCACATGTATTCTAGGAGAATTATTAAAAGCTACCCCTTCCCCTTAGCACAGCTCCATGAAACCCAGGGCACCTGTGGTACACAACTGACATCTGACTGATTTTTCCTAACATAAACCATCTATTCACAGGAAACCAGATTTAATCAGACGTAAACTGCAACATGCATATAGATAATTGTGGCTGCATTTAGGCAGATGCTCTCCTAACTGTATTGCTGCTCACTGTGCATGCACATTTGAGTGGCTCACAAATAGTCAAATCAATTAACTCCTTTTGAGAAAGTCCAAATTTACTACTATGTTGTATCTCCAGGGCTTCATATATCACACTACAGTAGGCAGAACAATCTCCAGGATTTACACCACCTGAGCTTGCTGTGTTTCAGACAACAGCCTGAGGTCAGGGAAGGTGCATATGAAGGGTTAGGAAGATTTACAGTAAAAGCTGCCTGAAATGCCTGCAACAACATGAACTTGGGGCTCTCTTAAAAGCAAAGATATAGTTTGACTCCTGGCTCTAACAATTTCTACCTATGTTACTCTGTTTCTCCTCCATAAATTGAAGAGGATTCTGCTTCCTTGTCTACTAGATTATTCCAAGAAGTGGATATATATTATTTATATCTTTGTTAGTTATTGACTATCTATTGCTAAACATCACCTGTAAAGGAGAGGGGACTTTTACAAAATAAAAAAGGAAATAAAAACAAAAGTCTAGAAAGAATTGTAGAGTAAATACTAAGGGAATACATTTTGTTTGTTTGTTTGCTCGCTTTAAATTGTTGTAAGATGCTCTTTACTTGCATTTTTTTAATATACTGAGAAGGGGTTAAATGGGATCTTCCCTATCCACCAGCTTTCTTTCCTTCTGGGTCCTTTTACTAGTTAGTGGACTGAATACTTTACTTATCCTTCAGAAAGGACCTAATCAGCTCTGTCTTATTAGGGTTTTGTAAAGCACATTTTATATTCATGCTTTTAAAATCATAGAATCCTAGATTGGCTTAGGTTGCAAGGGACCTCAGGAATCACGCAGCTCCAGCCCCATGCCATGAGCAGGGCTGCAGCTCACCAGCTCAGGTTGGCCAGGGCCCCATGCAACCTGACCTTGAACACCTCCAGGGATGGGACATCCATAGCTTCTCTGGGCAGCCTAAGCCAGTGCCTCACCACACTTCTGAGTAAAAAATTTCCTGACATCTAATCTAATTTTTCCTTATTTTAGTTTAAAACCATTCCCCTTGTCATACCACTATCAGACTTTGTAAAATGTTGTCCTTCCTTCTGATAATAAGCTCCCTTCAAGTACTGGAAGGCCACAATGAGGTCTCCCCAGAGCCTTCTCTTTTCTTGGTTGAACAAGCCCATCTCTCTCAGCTTTACCTGATAGGAGAGATGCTCCAGACCTCTAGTCATCTTCATTGCCCTCCTCTAAACCTGCTCCAACAGTTCCACATTCTTCCTGTACCAGGGGCCGCAGGCCTGGACACAGTACTTCAGATGGGGCCTCATGAGTGCAGAGTGAGACAATCACCTCCCTGTCCTACTGGCCAGCCTTCTATTGATGCAGCCCAGGATACTGTTGGCCTTCTAGCTGCTAGCACACACTGCTGGCTCATGTCCAGCTTTTCATCCACCAGAACACCCAAGTCTTTCTTCACAGAGCTGCTCTCAAGGAGTTCTTCTCCCAGTCTGTACACGTCTGGGATTACCTCAACCTAAGGCAGAACTTTGCATTTTCTTTTTTTGAACCTCTTAGGTTCACGTGGGCCCACTTTTCAGAAGACCCATCCAGGTCTTCTTTGGAGGTGTCCCTTCCTTCTATTATGTGAACTGCATCACACAGCCTGATGTCATCAGCAAACTTGCTGAGGGTGCACTCAGTCTCCCTGTCTACGTCACTGATATAGATGCTAAAAAGCATTATACTTATATATATATATGTTTCAAAACACTTACTTATATATCCCTGAAAAGAATGCTGATTAAATTTAAACAAATTACCTAATAAAATACTTTCTCAATCTACAGAAAGCTCTTATAGGGACCATATCACATGCTGTTGGCACTGCTGCAAGCTCCTTAATGCAGTAGTTATATTTGATTTAATAAAAATAAAAAAATTAAAAAAAAAAAAAAAGAGAGAGAGAGAGAGAGAAAATTTATACCACTTCCTGCAGTTTTATTGGATGAGAGAAACCTGAAGTTGCAACAAAATATTTAAGTTCTGGTAATAGAGTTCCTAATCAACTTTTTTTCTGTTGATATTTTACAGAGAAAATATTTTTAATAAGTATTAGAACTAAGTGCTTCTCCCTTCAACTCAGCTCCTTTCAAGTTTAGAAACCTCAAATCTAAGTATTATTTGTCACATCACTAGAGCCAGTGGCCATAGTTGCCCCTGTATGAATGCAACCTTAATGATGTCACAAAAAACACTGCAGATATGATCCACCTGCAGTTCACAGACAGAGCAATTAAGAGAATACACAGCAATCTCTTCTGAGCTAATCACACCCAGCTTCTCAATTTCCATCACGTGAACAGGGTCTCGCTGATGCTGTGTTTTCAGCACTGAGCTGTTCTGTCACCAATACAAACTCTTCCTGATAATGTAATTAATTAACTGCTTGACTTCTATTTCTCCTAGAATGATCACAATCTCTAGTAAAACACTGTAAAATTGTTTCCAGTCACAATTTTCTTCACAAAGAAGATGTGATATGCGATTCTTACAGCAAAGATCTCCAGGCAACAGAAAATGAGCTTGACACCTTTTTGGAAACCAACTAGGTACTTCTTCAGAGCAGACACTAACTCAGGAGATATTTCTTGCAAGGAAGTTTGTTCAAGTAGTTGACTCTGCAAATTCAAATGCAGTTGCTAAAATTGCACATTCCATTTGTTTCCTGAGCTTGCACTACAGGCTTCTGTTGACACAGCTGCAACAGGGATACATGGAGTCCCTAAGCTGTGGGATCTCTCCTATAGAAAATTGATCAGCAAATCTATACTGTTAGTAAAGTTGCTCATGTCATTCACAGGATGAACACTTCACAGACTGTGTAGACAGAACCTGTATCTTTCCTCCCTACAGCATTTATCTATGAAAACATATACATGTCAGACAGCATTCGTTCATATTTGTGTTAGAAGGAAATACTTTGTATTGCCTCTTTCTGATTTAGGAACTGATCTTAACCCCATAAACTCACCATGGGAAACCCAGAAAGCCCGCACCCCTCTGTATGCACCTGCCTAATCCACAGGACTTGCTTTCAGTACATGGCATCTCATAGAAATCAGAGAAATAAAAGTCACAAGGCAGCTCCCTCAAATTTTTTCCTTCACATCATCAGTTCAAGCAATTGTCTTTTCTCTTGACTCCAGTTGTCTGCACAGGAGCCAATAGAGGTATTAAGATGTCTCTGTTTCAGCCTCAGTGCTCTGGCAGTGTATTTAAGGCTAAGCAGAATCAGTAAACCTGATGGTAATGAGCAAAACTGACAGATTGACCTGAAACTTTAATTAACTACAAGAGCTCACAAATTATCTTTATAGATGTAAGGCTAGCCTTAAATAAATTAAATTATACATTAGCTATTAAGAAATAGAGAAATTAATGACCAAAGCACAGGTTTATAACAAAATAATGCAAAGTCAATAAAAAAAGACATTATTACTAACTTCCAGAAGAGTGAATGAAATTAATGCAAGATAACAAGCATGCCAAGGGAGCATGGAAAAACAGAAGTGTTAAATAAGAGCAGCAGACACAAATGTTAGTACTTCAATTTTGATATTATCTTCAATTTGTTATTGTTCAGTATAAAGAAAACTGAAAACTGGGTTCTGTGAAAAGAAAAATTCCTACTTGGGGCCAGAGAGCATAACAGTGCTCCGCAATTTTTGATGTCCTACAATAAATACAAGTTGAACATAGTTCAAGATATAACTAACTAGGCAAAGTGATAATTCTTGGAAAAGTAGTTCCACTCTAAAAAACTGGCTGTAAGAACTGGGCTACGTAAGGCTCTGCATCTCATGTGTCTTAATGGCTGTAAATCCCATTCGTTCAAAGCACAAGTTGGTTTTTCTCTTCCAAAAAGATGGCCAGAAGGCTTCCCTTGAGATAAGAAACTTCTGCTGTGTTCCTTTTGGTTTAGGCATCATTCTCATAGAGATGATTCATTTAAATTCGTATTTCTGAGTATGATATGTAAACCATAAGGAATGCAGCAGAAGCTTCTTGTAACAGTGCCTACTTGCAGAAAATCTCTAGGTATGGTGCAGTGACTCAGAGCTGACTCTGAATGGTACTGCAGCTTCTCACCTGGATGAACAGTTTTGCTGAAGGCAAGTGCTAAACGGTTATGTAGTTATCATGGCTATATATTCAGTAAACAACTGAGCATACAGCATTGAATCATTCTGCATTTACCTAAAAATGACTGGGGCCTCCTTTGACACAGAAAATTAATCACCAAGCTTCAGACACATAATAAACTTTCAATAGTATGAAATAAACTGGTGCATGATGTTAATAAACAATGAATATTTAATCTCTTAATTAAACAAAGCACTACCAAGTGTGAACTGCAGTTGTATCAGGTAGCAGTTCCTCTCTGGGCTTCGTAGCCAGCACAGATGATCTTAGCTACCACATGCTTCTGGCTGCGAGGTCTAAAGACTGGAAGGAAATGTTTCAAAATACCACAAATCCATCCTCTGAAATGAGAAGACAATTTGTAAACAAGACTACTTCAGCCTGTGGAAACCTCCGGGATCCCACTTGGCCAGCAAAGCCTCAAAGAAATGTGTACTCCTCAGATTTCAATCAAAAGGCAGCTTTTATCCTCAGACACGAAACCAAGTTGATAACTAGGTTTTTGGAAGCTGAATTGAAGTCACCGCTTGAATGAAGAGCAATGTTTGTAATAAAATCCAAGCATGTCTGGAAGGAGCATGTGTCTCATCATATAAATGTTCAGAGCTATCAGTTTTCCTTATCTTCCTACCTTTAATTGTACCCTATTACTGGGCCACAAACAACAACTGCAAACACACAAATGGTTAATTTCCTTCAGTATAGGGTGAAAGCCCAGGGCTACAATCAGCTTGTGTGCAAACAGTGACACTGCATACACAATAAGTTTGCTGTGGTTTGTGTTTTGGATGAGGATGCTGGGCTGTGATCCACGTAGGGTTATAAGGAAGATCCTTTCAACAGCTTTAATATTTTCTGTTGCACAGCTACCATGAAAGAAGACTGAGTTTTGGCTTTGTAATCGCAAGTTTACTGGCAGTTTTTGTAACAGGTGACAGAAGGGATCACAGCCGAGCCTGCTGGCGCTGCAGTGTTAAGTGAGAGAGATAGTAAAAACACTTGTCAGTAGCACGAACGGAAGAGAATTGAGTGTATGCAGAAATCACAGTGCCTGAGGAAACAGTTTCACTTCAGCATTTTCCATCAGGATGGATGCTCTATCACCTGTGACTTTTTATTGCCTTTTCTCTACTCCTTTCCTTCCTTCTCTTTATCCCTCTTTTATTTAGAGGATTGAATATGTGGAACTCCAGTACATCTCCTTGCACAAAGGCTGCTGCCAAAACTTCCACATCGGGAAAGTCTCTGTGTGGACAACACGGAAGTGGTGGCTGTGACTTGTGATAAGGCTGTTGGATACAGGCTTGGTCAGAATGAGTGGCTGGTGCTGAGGAGATGGGGTGGAGGGGCAGAGGTAATGACGTGTCAATCGTATAACCATAGAAGAGTGCAGCCTGGAAGAGACCTATGGGCCATCTAGTGAAGGGTACAAGTCTAATTAGATCAGGTTGCTCAGGGTCATGTCAAGTGAGTCTTGAACATCTCCAAAAGAGATCTTGCAGCCTCACTGGGCTTGTGTAACAGCATTTGGCTACCCTGTTAGGAAAATATAAATATAAAGGAAAAAATCTCTCTGTCTCTCTCTCTCTCTTTATATATATGTGTATACATATATACATACATACATACATATATATTTATATATATATAATAACAGATTTTTCCTTTATATTTAATTGGAATTTCTTATGTTCCAACTTATCATCTCTTATCCTATTGCTGTGAATCTGCAAGAACAGACTGGCTCCACTTCATGTGTATCCTCAGCCTCTCCCTATACCTCTCTTGATATCTCCTCACTCCTTCACTGCAATTGCTCCAGTTGGTCAATGTCTTCCTTGTATCAGAGCACTGAATAATGGACAGAGCACTCCCAGAGTAGTAGCATGAGAGCCAGGGAGAAGGGAAGGATCCCTCCCCACAGCCTACTGGCTGCTGCCTTACTGCTACAAACTACATGCTGTTTGTTGTCTTTGCTGCCATGGCACAGCACTGGCTCATATTCACTTTGTAATTCATAGGAATTTGCTCTGGCCCTCAAAGTAGTTCCTCTGTTCAGTTGTATTGAGTCAGAGATTTCTGTTGCATTTAATCTAGTCTCTAGTGCAAATATGAAATACAAGAAATAAAGATAATAATTAAAATTCACCAATATTGATGGAACTCTAATCTTGGATTAATCAGGGTTCCAGGTACTTTACGAAATAATCTAAAATAAAGTGCCTGAAGTATTGTATTTGGTATTTTAGTACCTGGTAACACTTTAAGATTAGCAAATATGTTTGGCTAAAACATTTTTCTGCACATAGGTTTCAGAAGGAATAGTTTCAATTTCCAGTATTATCCTGCTTGCTCAAAGACTATCATGTCAGCTGCTGAGAATGGTATTTCAGCTAGCCATGGTGAGAGATCACATATGGCTGTAACAAACTCCACATCCAGTGCCTGTTCTTTGCATTCAGAGTATAAAAGGCTGAGTTGTGCTGCAGCCTGCAAAAAAATACATTGTAGGAGTTTTATATATGTGTAGATAACAGTATACTTCAGTTTTGTTATGCTCATCTTTTTTTTAAATCATTTTCTTCTTTTTACATTATTGAATGGCTTTTCATTATTTTGCGGTAAGGACACAGTTTTAAAGTGCCACTGCCAATAAAATTGTGATAACTGTACTTATGTTTAATGAGGTAAGATGTTCCACAATGAAATGAAATTTGTGTAACTGTTCTTAGATCCTAATAATTAAATGATTTACACCTAATTCCCTCCCAGTACACAGATCTTCTTGCATGGTAAACAGCCACTGGAAGTAATATTTATCATAGATTTTCTGTTATTATCCACAATTATTTCCCCTTCCCCAATCGTAACGCTAAAAAAAAAAAAAAGTAAAAATATATAGTATTTGATAATATTCTGGATACTTTCTTCTAGATGGATTTTAAAGTAATGCATGCTTCTCGTTACCCTTATTGTTTGCAGGACATACAACAAAGCAAACAAGTAACTTTCTCCAATTATACCCTCTGGCTGCAAAAGACTGAAGTTTTGTGAGGTAACTGTCATGATTTGTTGCCTTTTTCTACCCATACAATGGTGTTCTGACTTCACTTGCAAATGACAAAAAGATGTGCAAAAAAGAATAAAAGAGAAGCTGGCCACAGCAAATGAGGAAGGTAAGGAAAGTATGGGAGGCAAGATTTGACCTGAGTTTGAATGTTTCTTTGGGAGAAACATCCCTGAAAATCTTACATGCTGGTTGTGCTGTCACAGCCTCCATCACATTCTGATCAGAAGATTTTTTTTTTGCTTTTTCCATCTTAGACCTACTCCTGGACAGCTAATTCCAGCCTAACATGATGTTTGATTAACTCGGTTGACAAAGTTTGTGCATTTTTCATATTCATAAATTGTTAGAGCTCAATACTGCTATAACAAGATTAAAATTTTCTACAGCATTTTTCAACATACATATACTAAAAGGGATCTGGGAATACTAAAAGGGAATCTGCATGGGATCTGGAACAAAAGCGGACCAGATAGCCACCAATTTTCTGATATTCCAGATGTTCTTTCACACTCTTCTAGCAGGTCTGGGTCTGATATCAACAGAAGCAACCAATAATATGAGTATAATTGCTTTCACTTCTTGAAAGAAAATGAAATAAATGACCCAAAAGAAGTAATGGATTTGTGAAAAACAAGAGACCGATTTCTTCTGCTCCTCCTGCTTTATCACTCCCCTCATGACAGAGCTACTTGCCAGCCTGAAATAGGACATGACATGCTGTCATCTTTCCTCCCCTATCCCTTTCATGTCCTTCAGGGAATCTCAACAGAAATGACTTATTTCAAGGAAATAATTTCTTTCTGCTTATGGCACTTCTCTCTGCCTTTCTTCTATTCATTCTATTGTCACTTTTGCCCTTTTTACTGTTACTTGGCAATAGCATCAGTCATCTCGAGGTTGAGAATTCCTCTGAAAAAAAATCTAAGAAAAAAATCAGGGAAAAATAATTCCAATTTGCACAATGCAGTTTGTCACCTATCACAGCTGAAATTTTAAAAAACTCGTTCAAAAAAACCCCAAAAACAGAAGAATTTCTCTGTGTTCTTGATATCCAGTATCTCTCTTGCAAACGACTATTAGGGCCAGAATAAGAGAGTAAGAAGCATAACAGAAGGGTGCAGAAATAAACAATGCATAGCCTGAAATAGCCAGCAGAACCAGGACCATGACATACGGAGCTTTGTGCTCAGTGCTATCTTCTGTAATACCACAGCCTACACTATGGAATTTCACCCCAGATACATCAGTTTTCACCAGCTATTAACAATGCCAGGCCTCAGTTTCTTTGCAAACTGTAAAAAAATAAATGGCAAAAGACCACCTAAAAACTTTCCTCTTTCACAGAATACCGCCAAAGATCTGAATAAGAAAATAGAGGTTATAAAGTAATAATCTTCTCAAACTCCAAACCTTATGTGTCTTAGTTGAGACATTTTCATTCAGATTAATTCTGCTCTCAGAGAAACCAGAAACAACACAATTGTAAGGCTTACTCGTAGAGGATCAAGACTTAAGGGATTTGTAAAGTTACAAATANTTTGCATTTCGATTTGTTATTCTGGGAGATTTAAATGTATACAAATAAAACAGGAGATTAAAAGGCCAAAGACAGTTTCTCACTTGATGGCTCAGATGTTGTCTTTGATGCAACTCACACAGCAGTTCACACAATGTCTTCTGTCATATAGTGGTGCCAGAAGATAATACTAGTTGGTAAAATGCATAGAATACACTTCTTTTATAGGGTTTAAACAACAGCAATAACAAAACCTTAACCTCCTGATCAACATGCAGGCATCAGCTAAAGTGAAATATAGCTGATACTGTACTGCCTCAAAATACCAACACTAATTTCTGTTGCCAGAATGACTTAACATGGATGAAGGATGAAGACAAATCATAGGCAGAAAGGGTACTGATTGATCGATAAAACAAACATATAAAATAAAGTTTGCAATGACAATATAATCTACTTTCATGAAGGATTCAGATGTGAACTGAAAGCTCATCTTTAGGAATACTGACAGTTCTTTGTAGGAGTAGCTGTAATATTCCATCTTCTCTCCTTACCTAGAAGACTGCATGTTTCAGTGGACCATGACCTGACATCAGTTATTGCTCTCATTGTTTCTCGGCTGGACTAGAGAAACCGATAGTTGGACATAAATCTTCCAGTATGAGAAAAACTGATGAATGCAGGCATTTCCTCAGCAATGCAGACTACATCTGTGGTACAAGAACAAACCCATTGTTTCTGTTGACTTTGCAAAAAAGTAAAAAAATCTGACTCAAACAGAGCCTGGTCCAGAACCCCCAAATGCCTGACTGTCCTCAGCAGAGATAGAAGTCTACATCTCTTACCCTCTCATATACTTTAATTCTTCTTGTTTCAAAGCCACATCTCTCCCTTTAGAACCCCTACAATACAGCAACAAAACACAACACTGACCGCGCACACGTTGCTCCCTAAATAAAAGGTGCAAATAAATCCATTTGCAATGGTCACGCTCTGCTATAATGTTCACACAAGGCCTTGAAGTTTGTGGTACCAGTCTAGTACAGAATCTATAAAGACTAGATATTAAATAGAAGACAGGTAAGATGTTCAGCTAATGCTATTGCCTGTGTCCATGTAAACTCTTCAGAAACCGTGGAGAAGCACCTGGTATTGGATACGTATTGTCAGTTTGGACCCTGATTTGATTGCGGCCTATGATTCAGTATCAGCATCCCTGTAGGTGTCTGCTTCCCCATTATACACAGCAAATTTGAACTGGTTATAGAAATAAGCTGGCATTTGGCATTTTCTCTTCCATTTTGGCCTACTTGATCCATCTTAGCTGACAGCCTTTCAGAAAAATCCTCAAAGCAGAGCACAAGCAAATCCACATGCCAAATCTGACATGTAGCTGAAAGACAGTAAGAAACATGGCTTCTGAAAGCAGGCCAAAGAACACCATGTATCTGTAACAGTTCCAAGGATGGAGCAAAGTTTAATCTCAGTGCAAATGTGTTCTTGAGTCTTTCAATTCGTAAGTCAGGGATCATCTAAGTGACTGCATACATCCTAAATGATCTACAAAATATTTAACCACAAAATATACCTTTTAAAGGAGATATATGTACATGTGGAAGTTTTGCAAATATACACACAAGGCAGATGGGCAGATTTAAAATTATTTCATTTAGGTGGACAACTTGCTTGTCTCTTACCACTGTGTTTCACTTTCTGATGTTCCAATACCTTGACCTGAAAAATTCAGTGTTACCGTAAGTTCTTAAGATTTTGTTCGTGCTCACAGAGGTGATGGAAATGTAACCATGGACAAGAAATTATGCCACCTGACCATATATACAACACACCACACCAATCAAATGAGTGATTCAAATTGTTAGGTATGCAAAGGAGCACAGGGTACTGATTGCTAGTAGAAATGTGTAGATTAAAATTTCACATGTATTTGTCAGAGGATATGATCTAAGGCAGTAATACTGTCTTAATACTCCCAATTAAAAAAAAAAAAAAAAGAGAGAGAGAGAGAGAAAAGCCAAATTCACTAAATAAGTAAACTCCATGCACCCAGTTCTTATAACGTGTCTCAGAATGTACTACATTGTTTTCTGAAGGTCAGATCCATAATTTCTAAACAGAATTTTGCTCCTAGCCAACAAGCTTCTACTCTAATGCTAGAATTTTTGGAAATGCTGGTCTTTTTGGAAATCATTTCATTGACTATAATTCGACAGAAGTTAAATCTTTGCAAAGCAAAACAAAAATTAATTAAATACTACTGAAATCATTGACTTTAGGATGCAATTTGAAAATGCAACTATTCATGCTTGCTTAAAAGCACAGTAATTCAACTTAACATTAAATTGCTCCTACTGAAGTTACTACACAAAAACCTACCATCTTGAATGGATTCTTTTTCTTCACCTACAGTCAACTACAGTGTAATTAATGAACAAAACTTCTACACAAATCACCCCTCAAAATCCTAAGTTTTATACAAAAATCCAAAGCTGTATTATTTAGGACTGGCATAGATAGTAAAGTCTAAGTATGATAGATTACAGTTTTTGTAGGTTACGCTAATAACTTGGGATTCTCCACTGATGTAGTTTCAATTTTATATACAAGTAAGCTTGAGTTAACTCAGTTTATTAATTATAAGTGAAGAAACGTTACAGTTTAGTGGTAATTGCTCAAACAATAATTTTGTGCAGATAATGCTTTTTAGCACAATTAGTTCCTCTAATCTACCAAGGCAATATTGCTTAGGAATTGACTGAATACATCATGTATGTCTTCACATTTCTAGTATTTACCTACAGTGGACATAATTACTCATTTTTTCCCCACCTCCCCATACTTGGTGCACATCAATTCTGAGGGTAAGAACAGAGAAATGGGAAAAGCAAGTAGATCATGGTAAAGCAAAACCTGCTAAGTTATAAATTCTTCCATGATAAAGCAAAACTTGCTAAGTTATAAACATATCGGAACAAAAGGAAATATTCATGGTTTTATTTTTTAAATTTTCTTCAATTTATTAATAATCTTTTATATATATTTATTTATGGCTTTGAGCAAAGACAAAAGAAAAAAATATCTAATTCATCCCCAATGATAGTTATTGTAAGAATCAGATCTATAGTCTTCTCAGCAGCAGTAAGATCCAACCTTTTTCGTTAATACATTTCATCCTGTACAGATGTAACATTTCATACTTATGGGCTTACTTATGTACAGAGAAAATAGGTCAGTTCGGAAACTAGCAATGGACCTTTATATTACAGGAATGTGAGTCATTTGGTTCTTAATCTAAATATATATACATTCATACATACATTATATATATACGTATATAATTTTATACCCTGTACCATTTATTTTTGAATTAACATACAAAGCCTAGATATTGTCCACTCTATTACAAAGTCATTAAAAATTATTTATGGTTTCACTGAAAGACCATGTGAATTAATATTTTTTCATAGTGCTTAAAATAAAATAAAAATATATATAAAAATATTTTGCTAATAACCCCATTTCTCCTATTAAATGTAAACCTTAAAGAGTTTGAAAGATCAGGATATGATCTTACTTGACATAATTTGTTAGCATTAAAATAATATAGGGGGTATTGTACTGAGAAATTAATGGTCTTGCAGCGTATCCATAATGTTCCAAACATGTTTAAACGATCGCTTCCTCATAGACTACTCTGGGCCACTTGGATTAATGGCAGCAGCACGTTAATGGGTTAATTACATTGTTTTTACTGGTGAGTGGGAGTCAGCAGAAACTGGAAAAATATATATGTTTTAAATTTTATTTGATGTACCATTTTTGTAAAAGGCTTAACAGGCAGCATGGGTTCAAGCTCTGTTAGCTTTAGAGTATTTACTTGGCTCTCAAGTACATCTGGATTCACTGCATTACGTAGTTTGTGATGTTATTCAATTTTTCCATGCATTGTTAAACTCAGCATTAATGGGAAAAGAAGAATTCCTTTCCATTCACATCCTTAACATGGGCCAGCTGAGTTTTAAGGATCAAAATGTATGCTTGTATCATATCCATAATGCTGATATTCAATGAGTTAAAATATGACACACGTAATTTCAATCTCTATTTAATGTGTGTAAATCAGGCACAAATGATTACGAAATAACTTTTTTTTTGTGGATAAGATAACATGAAGATTTGAGCAAACAAAACAAAACATTCACAAAACAGTATGCTTTAACCCTGCTTTCTGTTACCATCTCCTTTCTGTTTTGAAGACATAAAAAATAATAAACCTTGTACCTATGGGCTATGTTTGACACTACATGCCTTAGGATATACTATCCATTTAATTACAATATACAAAGAGCAAATCGTGCATTTCCAGACAGACTTGATGCTATATTATATTTATTTTTTTTTAAAATTAACACCACAGTCAACTACAAAACTACAGTGAAGACACAGAAAGCACCTGAAAGCCTAAATCAAGCTGTGGTTTACAAATAATTATTTAAATGAAAAAATCTCACTTCTAGACTTAAACCAGAGATTCAAAGTCAGCATTATAGGAATTTTAAGGTAGACACAATCAATGAATGGTTATTATTTTCTAAGATACCATAAAGCCTTTTCCTACAATGGCTGACCGAACCTATTTTTATTGTCTTTTTTTTTTTTTTTTTTTTTTTTTTTTTTTTTTTTCCAAAGCATGCATGGAATATTTTGGGATGCTGTTTAGGGTAAGGAGAAGAAAAGTGATGGTACTGGTGAAGTACAAGCGGTTTGCAGGATCAAGCGTACAATTTTGCATAAAACATTGCATGTAAAAGTAACATTGTAGGTTTTAAGCCATTGCATTACAATTCAACAGCTGTGTTGCACTTAGCATTAACAAATTTTAAAACGGTAAATTTTGAAGTGAAGAGTTGAACCTAAATTCCTAAACAAAGACCTTGCAATGGTACACCACACAGCAGCTATTTTTGTTTGGGTCTAAAAAGGTATTTACAATGGCAATAGTCTTTGTAAAAGTCTTTTGCAACGTGAAGAAGGAAGTCCACCCAGTTTTCTGAAACAACAGAAGGGTTGACATGGTGTGAGGCTACAACCTATCCAGAGGAGCGCTAGTGTCTGCCTTAGTTTGTCAATCTAATTCTGAAAGGAAAGTGCTAAAATGGGAGACGCGATGGGAAACAACAACTGAACTCTTCACGGGAAATTATTAACAGTATGTGCGAACAAACGGAATAACGAGAGTTTCAGAATATCACTCTGTGCTATGTTTTAGTTAAGTTAATTGTTTTATACTTGTTTGAAGTTTGTTACTATGTTGACAGTTTTCCCATGGAAACAAGAAATTTCATGAACAGAGAAATCTGTTAGATTGGATTTGAATTTGACACATTAAAAATAAATAATTTTATAGCTGAATTTAGATTTCTTTAATGGTTGCAAGAAAGGAAGACATGAATTCAAACAAGTTTTCTTAATCCCTTTTTTTTGGATATATATATATTATATATATATATATAAATGTTACATTCGTTATGTAGGGCAAAGCTGTCTAAAGTATTTTTCTCATAGTAGACTGCTGGGGTACATGAGGAAACACGCTAAAACAGTTCCTGGGACCGCTCTCAGTTTGTCGCAAGTCTGCTTCTCGCAGCCACCAGGGATCATAAGTTTGACGCGAACCGTGGCTTGTCTCCCTCGGGCTCTGTGCTTAAGACTGCAGAAGAATCCCTTGGCAAGGGGGCTGCGGGCGGCACAGCCCCCCGGTTTGGGGGGATGGCTCCCGAGGACATCTGTCGGAACAGAGAGACCCGCTGTGGCACGGTGGCCCGGCTGGCTGGAGGTGCACTGGTGCCGGGGGCCGGCTGCGGAAGGGAGGCCAGGGACTCCCCCACGGTGGGGTGAGGCCTGGCAATCAGAGTGGAGATCTCATGAGGCAGGGAGGGCTGCGAGGCAGAGAGGGGCCGCACCTCCCGGCTCAGATTGGTGTTGTGGAGGGCCTGGGTGCTCTTGTGGACCTCATTCTTGGGTGCAGTGCCTGGTGGCAGTTGGGGTGCCTGAGGCTGCTGCTGCATGAGAGAGAGCTGTGAGGCTGTGGGTGAGGCATACTGGAAAGTTCGGCCGGCCAGGGGGCTCTGTACTGGTGGGCTGCAGACAGCAGTGGTGTAGGAGCAGGGCGAGAGGATAACGGCTTGCTGGGGTGTCTGCGTGCTGGGTGAGGGGGAGTGCAGGTTTCCATGGGACAGGCTGCCGGCGGTGTAAACAGGAGGGGACTGCGTCCTGACGCGCGACGAGGAGGTGGCGGAGCTGCTGGAGTTCAGCGCGGGCATCTGCTGCAAGCTCACTGGGGCGATGGTCTGTACCATCTCCCTGTCATGCTTGACAATCTGCTTCAGGATCTCGTTCTCCTGGTTGTTGAACACCCCTGTGTTGAGGTCCTTCTGGAACTTCTGCAAGAGGATAGAGTTCTTCTTCCCTGCACAGACAAGCAAAATACTTAGCCAGCTTAACACGATGACTTTACACTTCGGTTTCCATCACTGATGGGCACATCAGCATTGTAACTGCCTGTGGCCTTCACTCTCAGTCTGATCTCCCTCACTCTGCTCCAGAACTGCATGCTATAATAACATACCGTGTTCAGACACCTGAACTTTCTGTGCCCCTTCACTTGCAGTGCATTGCCATTATTACAATTACTCTGAAAATGTAACCATGGTAATTTACTGAACAGCGGGGTAGAAAAAGCCACCAGGCTCTGCATACATAACATCTTTCTCATTGCAAAACTGCCCTAATTTCCACTTAACTGTTACATAAGTTATAAATACATCTGCCTTTTAGTACATTCCCTGGAACTAATTATTAGACATTAGTAACCATTGACCATTAGCATATAAGAAATCATCTTTTTTTATGTGTGTCAACTAATACGAGCTCACCGCTAATGCAATACCTGCTTACCCAAACAGCAGGCTATATATGGCATACTGATCTCCTCTCTTATCCTGATGTTTGCTTGATGCTCTCAGTGTCTGCAAGATGCAGATGCGATTTTCTGTCATCAGATACAGAGGCATACAACTGCACTGAGTTGTTTCTGTTTTAGATAAGACATTTTATCTTTTGTGCTGTGTAGATTTTGTGTTGTAAACACAGCACTTCAGACTGGATTACCACTACAAGAGCAGACTGCCCTTTAATACTAGCATTATTTAGGCACAAATTACTTAGGAGTTGGACTGCACTTTCAGAGACCACTGGAAGACAAATTGTTAAGAGTTTGAAAATTCTTAATAAGATAAATTAATATACTGAGTAATCATAATCCAAAATAAAAAAATAGATCTCTTCAACATTATAAACCTGTATGTGTATTTCATTTCTTTACTCCTGCTGTAACACGGAAAACACAAATACGTTTTCATCCAAATAACATTTCAGCTTAGAATAGACAGCATGATGACAATGCTCTGCAAGTCTTTCTGTATTCCTTTTGAAGAAACTGAAGACTTATCTGTATATGGGGAAATTCTTACACTGGAATTTTCTTGTCAAGTTAAGGAAACAACATCAAAAACAGGATAAAAGATATTTTATGAATAGTTGCATTTTAAAATCAGTGTCAATAACGACAATCAGAGTGCATTTCTCTCTACCTAAATCTATATATTTTATCTAACATGTCCTGCTAGAGATGTCCAGAATGGCTGGTTGCACAACAGCAACAATCTTATTTTGATAATTTGCCATATCATTCTGTCTTTCACTCGGATATCCTTGGCCTGCTTTTCTGATTGCCAGTAGATCTGAGCAATGTCAGTGTGCAGTCATCAATGCTAACAGTGCCCATGTTGTGAGGAAAATGAGAGCCCTGCTGCAAAGGATTAGCTCACTTCAATAAACACAGGTTTTGAGAGCACAGAGAGACTTCAGCTCTTCTCATCATTTTGGATGCTATCTCTAAACTATTTATGTTGGAAAATGCCATGTATGGCTCACTGAACTGTATAAACCTCCTGAATTGCTGAGGGCAGCAAAAGAAATATATAAACTTAATAAATAATACTAATGATAATTAAACTAGACAAAATAATTCTCACAGAAGCACCAGGTCTCTCTAAAATTCATAGTATTTTATTATTTAAAAGTGAGCTTGCAGGACTACTTTCCTGGACACTTCTTATTTATATATAGATCATCAGAACATTTATTTCTGTGTAACAGAAATGAAATTTTTAACAAAGGTTTAATCTGGCACTTCATCCGTCAACTCAAGGAAGAAACACTAGATAAATTTTAAGAATACAAAATATGGAAAAAATTATGATACCTATCCTGTCAAGTCTATCAATTGCCACTGTTTCAAAGGCCCTTCTCATCATGGGATACTCTTCTAGAACCTCATTGAAGTTGTCCACCGAGAGGGAATAGAGGCGACAGTATGTGTCTGCTCGTACACTGGCAGTTCGACGGCCCTTGGTCAAGAGACAAATCTCTGGAGAGAGAAAAATTCATTACACACAGGAAACAAGTTAGTGAATCATGTGTTACTTAACGGCTAGGAAGTGACTCAGTGCAAACAAGTACTCAGAGGCAATTTTTCTATTGCTATTTATGCAAGGTTGCATAGGCAATTTTAAAAGTATTTGATTCTGTCTCCGCTACTCTGTCGAAGTAACTGATTTCCTTTAAGAGCTGTGTTTCTCAGCTCAGATTTTATCAGGCTTAAAAAAACAAACAAACAAACAAAAAAAACTTCTAGTTGTAAGAAACGGTTCATCAGTTGTCAAACAGCTTACCAACTCAATTAACCCAAGTGATTCTATTGATTTATGAAATACATATATTCAGCTAAGACACTACTGATTCTTTTAATCATTCAACAGACTTTCTATACTATTTTAATACATGATTTTTGAACACAAGAACTGCTCTAAGAAAAAATGCTTCAAGCATGAAAATGTTTTGTTGAGTTCTATGTCATAGGCAGTTCAGCTTTTTTTTTTCCCCTCATTTTGCTAACAGTTGAGCCCTTTTGTGATTACATCATTTGATTAATCTAGTGGGCTTTCTCTGAGAGTTTCTTTAACAGGAATTCACCATTCTGGAACAGGTCGGACCAAAACCATATGCAGAGTCTTAAAAAAACAATCCAAATCTTAAAACTGTTGATTCTTGAATCCATGGGAAGAGTTATTGGATAAAGGCCAAAGTCGATGTGAAAGGATTGCAACAGAAAAACATACAGAGAAGAATGAGAGAGATGTATATATCGATCTCATGGAATGTTCCCAACAGAAGAGCTCAATATTCAGACATTACTTAAGTCCTTTTATGTTTGTAAAGTTGTCAAATTGAAGGTATTGAAGATATCTCTCTTTTAAAATGCATACACGGTCATTCTTTTCTTTGCCTTCACCCTTCTTTTCAATTAAATTTTACATTAGACAAGTTTTCGTGAGGTTTACTTTTACCTATAGAATATTTAACACAGGATAAAACACAAGATTCAGGTAGAAATGTTTATACGTATTCAGCTAAAACTGAATCTGTTCTCAGAAGACATCAAAATTAAAAAGAGTTTGGAAAGTACTGGAAAAATATTTGGATTTTTTTTTTTTTTTTTAAGTACAAAGCAAAATTAAAAAGTCACTTGCAAAAAGAAATTTAGTTTATTTTTTAGTTGATCCAATTTTCATGTTTGGGAATGAGAAAACACTTTGAAAAATTCTGAATTCTAGGTTTCCAGTAGGGTGGGAGGTAGGTTTTCCTACACAGTTCTAGCACTTAATAGCACTGAGTTCGTATTTAAATACTGGAAATGGACCAGGAAACAGTCTCCTACCATATTCTTGTATCCAACACAATTGATCATTCTCAATGAAATGTGGAAATACAAGTATTTTTTCCTTAGCAACACCAATGAATTCTGCAATGTTTACTTCAAACGCATAAGGTGCTAGTACAGTTCTTTCTTTTGATGTATGACTCCAACAGAATACATTTTTTATTAATATAGAATGTAAAGAGCCCTGATAGTTTCTGCTCTGATACTTTTTGCTAAAGAATTTCCACATGCCACCTAACCCTGAAGGCTTAGGAGCTAAAATACTTAAATAGTAGTGGATAAATCAAAGAACATTACATTACACTCAGTGCTAGAATAAATTGTACTTGAATCATTATGGCTCTCGGGAGAACTTATAGACTAATGAGTATTATAAGAGTCTCAACCCAATGTCCCTCACAAGACCTGTTACCCATGGAAAATGACTGTTTACTGTAAAGAGCCAGCCAGGTCACACAGAAGTCAGTTGTTCCTTCTTTTATCCCCCAGCTCACCCTGACCCCTTCTCCTTTGATTGCACCCACTGCATTTTAGTTACAAGAATGAGAAGGACGTTTTGCCCAACGGGAGAAGTTAAATGCAGTGAATGCCCACTCTGTTTCCTTAGATACTTTTTAGGTCTCATCCAGAAGATCATGGAAGTTATTGCAATAATTTTTATTTATTTTTTGTCTATCTTTCCTCTTTCATTACTCTTGTCAAGTAAGAAGACTGGAACTAATCACTATGTAAATTATACATTTCAGTCTGAAAATCCTGTGTCAAGCCACAACTTCTGGTTTAAGAACATTTCTTTGGAAGGCTCTTGATATCAATAATAAAGTCTTCTAGTTAGATATAGCATGAAGGGATGGGACAGAAAAGATATGAGAAATATCATGGAGTCTGAAAAGAATATTCCTGTCTGCCAGGAACACAAATACTTGTGTTCTTTTAGATAAATAAAAACTTTTATCTATATGTATATATATATATAAAATTAACTNAATAAAACAGGAGATTAAAAGGCCAAAGACAGTTTCTCACTTGATGGCTCAGATGTTGTCTTTGATGCAACTCACACAGCAGTTCACACAATGTCTTCTGTCATATAGTGGTGCCAGAAGATAATACTAGTTGGTAAAATGCATAGAATACACTTCTTTTATAGGGTTTAAACAACAGCAATAACAAAACCTTAACCTCCTGATCAACATGCAGGCATCAGCTAAAGTGAAATATAGCTGATACTGTACTGCCTCAAAATACCAACACTAATTTCTGTTGCCAGAATGACTTAACATGGATGAAGGATGAAGACAAATCATAGGCAGAAAGGGTACTGATTGATCGATAAAACAAACATATAAAATAAAGTTTGCAATGACAATATAATCTACTTTCATGAAGGATTCAGATGTGAACTGAAAGCTCATCTTTAGGAATACTGACAGTTCTTTGTAGGAGTAGCTGTAATATTCCATCTTCTCTCCTTACCTAGAAGACTGCATGTTTCAGTGGACCATGACCTGACATCAGTTATTGCTCTCATTGTTTCTCGGCTGGACTAGAGAAACCGATAGTTGGACATAAATCTTCCAGTATGAGAAAAACTGATGAATGCAGGCATTTCCTCAGCAATGCAGACTACATCTGTGGTACAAGAACAAACCCATTGTTTCTGTTGACTTTGCAAAAAAGTAAAAAAATCTGACTCAAACAGAGCCTGGTCCAGAACCCCCAAATGCCTGACTGTCCTCAGCAGAGATAGAAGTCTACATCTCTTACCCTCTCATATACTTTAATTCTTCTTGTTTCAAAGCCACATCTCTCCCTTTAGAACCCCTACAATACAGCAACAAAACACAACACTGACCGCGCACACGTTGCTCCCTAAATAAAAGGTGCAAATAAATCCATTTGCAATGGTCACGCTCTGCTATAATGTTCACACAAGGCCTTGAAGTTTGTGGTACCAGTCTAGTACAGAATCTATAAAGACTAGATATTAAATAGAAGACAGGTAAGATGTTCAGCTAATGCTATTGCCTGTGTCCATGTAAACTCTTCAGAAACCGTGGAGAAGCACCTGGTATTGGATACGTATTGTCAGTTTGGACCCTGATTTGATTGCGGCCTATGATTCAGTATCAGCATCCCTGTAGGTGTCTGCTTCCCCATTATACACAGCAAATTTGAACTGGTTATAGAAATAAGCTGGCATTTGGCATTTTCTCTTCCATTTTGGCCTACTTGATCCATCTTAGCTGACAGCCTTTCAGAAAAATCCTCAAAGCAGAGCACAAGCAAATCCACATGCCAAATCTGACATGTAGCTGAAAGACAGTAAGAAACATGGCTTCTGAAAGCAGGCCAAAGAACACCATGTATCTGTAACAGTTCCAAGGATGGAGCAAAGTTTAATCTCAGTGCAAATGTGTTCTTGAGTCTTTCAATTCGTAAGTCAGGGATCATCTAAGTGACTGCATACATCCTAAATGATCTACAAAATATTTAACCACAAAATATACCTTTTAAAGGAGATATATGTACATGTGGAAGTTTTGCAAATATACACACAAGGCAGATGGGCAGATTTAAAATTATTTCATTTAGGTGGACAACTTGCTTGTCTCTTACCACTGTGTTTCACTTTCTGATGTTCCAATACCTTGACCTGAAAAATTCAGTGTTACCGTAAGTTCTTAAGATTTTGTTCGTGCTCACAGAGGTGATGGAAATGTAACCATGGACAAGAAATTATGCCACCTGACCATATATACAACACACCACACCAATCAAATGAGTGATTCAAATTGTTAGGTATGCAAAGGAGCACAGGGTACTGATTGCTAGTAGAAATGTGTAGATTAAAATTTCACATGTATTTGTCAGAGGATATGATCTANTTCAAGAGAAGAGAGAAAAAAGTAATGAATACATCCAGAATATACATATACACACATACATATATATATATATTTATTTAAAAATATAGGTATATCCTGGATATATATATATATAAATTAACTGTATATATTATACATATATAAATTAACTGTAGACCTCAAGAGGAAAAAGTGATGAAAATATCCAGGGTATACTTATAATTTGTCTTAGTAGCATTGAGAACACCAGGTGCCCTCACCAATTATGCTCTCGTTGACATTCAATTGATTTAAATGGACTATGAACGACAAACAATAGCACAGGAGTGTGCAGGAAAACACAAAGGGCACAGACTATTTTCAGTTTGGACAAACAAGGCTTTTTATTAACATAAAAAGAAAGTGCCTGCAGAATATTAGTGACTAATTTTCCTACCTGTGGTTGGCATGGTGCATTTCCTTCATGCTGACATTTTAAAAGTGTCAAATACTTCTATCTTTCCTTTCCAAATGTAAGAATGTCTTTAATTCCCATTAATAATTATATATTTGGCTACAATGAACCTGTAATTAAACTTTTAATGCAAGATTTACTTTAATTACTTAATCTTTTTTGACATTTGTTCCCTAGAACAGTCTAAAACAAATGTCAATCGTTCCAATGAAAAATTACTATTTGAAAACTCCAAACAATGCTAAAAACATTCATTTGATTTTATGGGCCATATTGAATAAAAATTGCCTAATTTATCTGCAAAAATCACAATCTGTGTTCCGCTTACATCAGATCTGTCCCACAGAGCAATTCTGCTCTGAAAATAATATAGATAAGGGCTCAATTACCACGCATTTTCTGCTGTCAAGACACCAACAGAAAAGATTCCAATGATTGAAGTTTGAAGCTAAGCCAATTCTGAAGACTATAACTGCAATAATAAAAACTCATCAACAACATATCTGTTACACACATACATGGCAAAATTTCAATAGGAACCCTGTGTTCACTTTTTGAATTCTCCTGTTGCTGTGAGATTCCTAAACTTTTTTTTTTTTCTTTGTAGGAGCACATCATCTCAAGTATTATTTGTGATGTTGCAACTCCGTCTTATTCTTTGCTGGATAACTACATGGACCAGTTACTCTAACAGTGATTTCCTGTTTCTATAGACAGACCTAAGAAATGTTTTTGGTTTTTTTTTTCCCCTCTGGCAAGCACTACAGCTTAGCTGACAGTGTGGCACTTATCCATTAACAGTCATTTCATTTTCTATATAAATTATACTCCCAACATAACTACTGAACTTTTTATGCCACCTTAAAATTTGATCAGAGATTGGAAGTAAACTTCAGAAATCCAAATAATATAAAGTTGTCTTGCAGACAAAATGTGACTACAAACAGATAAGTTGTGCTGAAAAAGAAAACAGTTATGAATCAAGTAGTCAGCTGGTTCATTACAGGATACTAAGCTAGTCCTATCTCCTAGGAATACATTTCTTACTTTAGAATGGTATACAGTAATATGTAGAAAATGAAATATTACAATGAATTAGTATCATATGCGCAGCTTTTGCAAGGACAGAAATACCAGAATTAGAGCAAAAGTTCACTTTACTACGTACAGAAATTATTTTTTTTGTAGAAACAAAGAGTATGTATGTCATATAGTTCTCTCCGTAAGGAAATAAATTAAAAATAATTAGCAGTTTCTATGTATGTTTAAACTATAGCAGTTTATTAAGAACTTTGCCCATTTCCAAAACCATAAAAGATTTCCTATTATCTGTAAGATTCAACATTACAGGATCTAATGAAATGTCCTTCCAGCTGAGGACAGCTGACTCTTGCTTCATTTCCTCAGCAGGAAGCTTGTTTCATCATGTAGCAGGCAGATATGTTGCTGTGGAAATAGGTAAGCAGCTATTCAAACCATCTGGCAACTTTCAGCAGCAGAAGAAAGACAGAAAACAAAGCCATTCAAAAGCTTGGGTCAGTCGGTCTAGCTTACTATGGAAAATTCTAGGAGAATGGGACAGTGGATTAGAATATTATTTGCTTTATAGAGACCAATATGTTACTAAACTATTATGGAAAGAAATTAGATCAATGACAACTCTTTCCATCCATCCATGCTTTCATACCTTTTTATAGTATGTCTTGTAATTCTTTTTAATTGGAGTTTAGACAGACTTCAAAGCAAGTTTCTCAGAACTTGGTTATTCTCCCTCTCTGATCTAACTCTTCAAAGAAGTAACTCTTTGGCAAAGCACTAAAACCAACAGTTCTTGATCCTGACCAGGAATTAGCCAATGGGCACGGTCTTGGCATGTCAGTCAGCTAGGTACTGTAACCTTCAGCCTGGGGCATACTTTATAACAGGTAACACAAGTGACACCTTTTCTTTAGCGAAGGGTTATCTGAACTCCAAACAATTAAAAGAGACTCTTGAGAAATCACATCATTCAGAAATAGAACATTTTCCTAGGTTTTTGTTGATATAGATATATTTCAGCTGATATAGAAAACAAATGGATGGCTTTAATGTGCATTTCTGTATGTCTATCATTGTTTTTAAACTCTGGAAGATATCAAATACTTCTATATTTTCTAGCTTTTTAATGTATTTGTCTTTTTCTTTCAATCTCTTCCACAACTGCAAAAAAACCAAACCAAACCAAACCAAAACAAACAGGGATATGCATATTTTTATTTTAGACACTGGAATGACAAATACTGGGTCTTATGATTATATAGACAGTAGATTACATCAATTACAATGATCATTTTCTTCAAATAGTGAATAAATGGCAGATTTTATTTCACAGTTATTTTCAAAATAGGTTTTACATAATGAAGACTGTTTGGGGAGTAGTGAGTGATATCCTCCAAACCCAAGAGCGGATGGAACTGAAAAGGTTCAGGTCATGCTCGGATAAATTCATTCCCCCATTCTGTCCAATATTTGAGAAATCTTAAAATATAGCCAGTGCTAAACAGGAACATTACTGCAGCAAAAGACAGAATTTAAGGAAGGAAGAAATTTGAGACATTTAATTCCTTTTACAGTCAAATATGTAAGCTGGACAGTCAAAAGAAAAGTGTGCAAAAACTATACCTCTTCCCACTTTAATTACAGTAAATACAGAGTTACAGACTGGTTAGTTTGAGTTTTCAGAGTGTGCTATTGTCCATAACGTTGCCTTCAAACAGACAGAATGAATAACCAGGGAGGATTCATGAGAAGTTGCTGTGTTGAAGTAAGACTTCAGCTAAGCAACTTCCTTAAAGCCTCAGTTCCAGCCTTCTGTCGCTTTTTGAGTGCTTTACCTAAGTCTAATTTAATTATTTATGATAGAAGTTGCCTTTACGGGATCATTTTACTAAATAAAAAAGATAACAGGCAAGTTTCTTTCATTTTTATTGCCTGTTTCCAGTCATTTCAAATGCCTGACTCTGTAAATTTTGACACAAACTCAGAATGTTCATCATCTAATTTATTTAATGTTTAATTTAATTTAAAAAGGCAAATAAAAGAAATCGAAGATGTGCACTGACCAGTAAGGTTGAAATTGTCCACTTTCTAACCAGAAAAAGATGGAAAAAAAAAGGTGCATTACATTCTTATTAATATAACAATTAAAAATGCAGAATTTTAGCTAGATTCTTTATCTGTCTCCTCATGACAAGTTAGGAACGCAATTCTTGTTTGCAAATATTTGCCCCTCCCTGACAGCACCTTCAGATAATCCTCCATCATGAAGATGTCCTAAATGTAATATGTCATGTGAGAGAAAGAGAATGAAATAAGTACTGAAGAGAATATTTGTTTCTGTGTTTGAAGATGACATAACACTAAGGAGCAATGAAAGCAAAAATAAGGGTTTTAGTCTTCTTGAGGGAAATCTGCAGTAGGAAAAAAATGAGGGATATCAGCACTCACAAAACAAATTGTATTATATTTATCCTTCCCAACCAGAAGGTATCCTTCAGACTCAGTCATTTTTGTCTTCATAGCCTCCCTGAGACAAGAAGGAGCCTTCAAAACAGATGAGTTAGAAGCAACTGGAGATGAGCATCCATGACAGAATTTTGTAACTATTTTCCTGATCTAAGATAGAGATGAATGATTAATTCTGTTTCTGCACTTCTTCCCATTACTCCTTTCCATACTGGTCTCCCTCCCAAGTTCTCATTTGCTTAATCTTTGTGTTTATACATCTGATGTTTGGTTTGGTAAGTGGTTTAATTAGAGAAATTCTATTCTTATTTTCTCCAATATAATTTCTAATTGGCAAAGAGGTGCATTTATTTCATTGGAGATAGCACAGATATCCTGGGGAAAAATTATTCTTCCAAAAAGAATTGCCTAACTTCTGTTGACCCAAACTTTAATAGGATTTATAGGGAATCTTTAAAAAAAAAGTCTTGAAGTGTGAGCAATTTTTAAAATTTATTTTAGGTCTGTCAACAATCCTGAAAGTATGCCCCTTCCTGGTTTTCTAACTTTGTCTTTTATGTTGTCTACCTATGAGAATGTTATTTCTTCCCACAACTCTTGTTCTGTGTCAGTCCACTTCCTTGAATAAGGCTTAATACACTACTTTATAGTAGCCCTGAGAAAACCAGTTTGATCATATGCATTTAAGCAAACTGGCAGAAGCTTTAAAATGCTATCTACTGTGGAAAAAGTAAATGCTGACATAGAAAAAACATTCTGAGCATCTTGAAGGTGGGCTTGGGTGCCGTAAGTCAACCCATCTTAGGCAATCTATAATGACTTGAAATTTTAAAAAAACCTGGTAGATAATTGATTTTTTAAGTCCTCATATTTACTGTAAGGTAAAAACTGATACACCAATAAGCATATTTCAAAATAATTTGCTTAATATAAATTGGAAGTAAAACTTACATCTTTTCAGAAAGGTTAAGACATGATGACTTTTACATCAAGAAAGACAGCCACACATACAAGGTTAGAATACAACTGCCTCTATAAAAAGTGGCATGTCTTCTCCCCAGACAGCCATTTTATGTCATATCCTGACCTGTCTTTTATTTTTTTCTCTCTGTAGTTGCAGCAAATAGCTGTGATTAAGGCTCATGATTAGAGCAAACAGAGGCAGCAATGTTTCTTACATCTTGCCTATTTTCTCAGCTCAGTCTTTGGAGAAAGCTCTGTTTGATAGAAAAGAGGCTTAGGATCATTATGTAAAATAGAAATGCAAGCCTCTACTTTGTCTTCAACGTTATTGGTAACAGTATCCACAGAGTCCTATTCTATTTTAGAAAAGTGTTCTTTCTACCAAGAGAGACTAAGATATGCCAGCTATTATCTTGTAAAACCTCCTAATTTTTCTGATATTCATTTTATTTTTAACTTAAAATCAAGCAAACAGCAACAAAGATTTCAAGGTAAAGTGCCTAAATATAGATTTAGTTTTTATACTGGTTGGGTCAAAGTACAAAAGTGGCTTTGGTCTACTCATTTTATGCCTTTTGTTTAGAGTCCTGTGTTGAAAAAACTCAGTTAATTCCTTATGTATTCAGTGCATGCTCTTGCTATGTTGGCTTTGACAAACAATTACAGTTGCTAAATTAAACTATTTTAGCTGAATTTTAGTGGACATAAAAATGTTGCACTTATTTTTTTTTTCTGTTTAAATTATTAAACAAACGATCAGAATCTGTCAGTTTCGAATTAAATATTTAGATTAAATATTTAATCTCAACTCACATATTTAGGTTTAATTATACTGTGCAAAAGTGAAGGTACTTGCAAAATTATCATTTGGTTTATCTGTGTTTGTCACTTCAAATTTCCAGTGTATGCTGATGTGACATTTTGGATGTGCTAGTTTTCTTGCCTATAAATACTAAATTAGAAATTAGTTAAACTATTCATGAATTTGCAGAATATGAACTATCATCTGAGTTCAAGCCTATGTTATTTAGATAGTGGAGGTTATATTATCATTTCTTTTAATAATGTTATTAAATATACATCCTATTTATTGCTAACTAATAAAACTAAAACCAAATCTACTTTCTAGTAGGATTTCAGAGCAAGTCATTTTTTTCTAACTTCTTTAAAAAGTCTCTAGCATTTTTAAAAACTGCCTTAGACTTTTTAAAATAGTACTATGTCTAAACAGTGAGAAAGTCTTCCATCTGCGTGGTATTTTCTATATAAAATATGGTGTCAGAAGAACAACGTGATGTGTAGTACAAGGAGTTATGCTGTACCATGAGAAAATTGCATCCTCAAAATGGCAAACTAGTTTGTGCTAATAAGGACATTTCATTTTTATGACCTCTTGCTAGTAATAGTCTTAGAAAAATGGTCTATATTGTTCACCTAAAAAGTGTTTTACAAGTGAGTTGGTATGGAGATCTTTCAGCATTTAATTGTGTACTTTCCATTAAGAATGCGGCACATACATCAGGGAGACTACTTATAATTAATTATGCATTTTCAGTGAGATGCTGGATTGGCATATAAATCCTAATAGCTGTAATTCACCATTACTTTGAATAACGAGTAGCCATCTGCAGTATTTTTGCAAAATATAAAATTGTATCATATCATATTGTTCGGGTATAAATTACAAGGAGTAAAGCAGTGAGCAGTCAGGTAGCTGAACAGCATTTTCTCTATATATAATCAGTATTATACTGCAAATCCTTAAAAGTTGTCCATCCAAAGGAAGTACCTAAAGTGTACCCAGAAAGAAAGAAGTGGCTAAACATAATCTAAAGCGACTCAACATTTCCCATGGTATTATTTTCCACTGCACTGGTCTAAAATATACTGACAATTGCTGTTCTGAAATGGGGTAAAGATCCAAAAATAATAGGTAGGTCGAAGTAGTTCTGCCTAATTGGACTTCTAGAACCTGAAGCAAATGCAAGATACAATTTATTAGAATCTAAAGCTTGAAAGGGTAACTATTAAAATGGTACTAAATAACTGAGGCAAAATAAAACATTTAAAAATATGAAGTATTCCATAAATGACACTGACAAACCAGTGCTACAGAATTAAAAACAGGGGAAAAAAAAAAAGCAATCCCATAAGATGTTTCCAAATTCTGGGAAGATGGAGGTTAAATCAGCTTTATATGTGATTTTGCTAGACGAACAATGGTATTTGGAAGTTACTTATATGTGTTCTTGACTAAATAAAAAAATGCATTCATTTGTCTCTTATTACAGTGCAAGCAGTAACAACATTAAGTATGGAAGTTTACATAGGGCAGCTCTCATAAATACACCATAAATCAAAAACGTAGTTTTGGAGAATCATGTGCACCTCCTCATGTTTGACATATCTGGAAGCTCATAGGAAAAAAAAAAAAGTCTTTTAAAGCAATATGAGTTTTAGTTAGTCTACAAATTGACTTATTGATGACTCTTAATTGGCATGATACCACTGAGATCCTCAATGGGGATAAAAAAGAAAAACACAAGAGAGCCACAAGAGACACATCACAACCTGGGTACATGAATTATTGCACACACGTCTACTGGAATTAGGAAACTCCCTCCAACTACAAACACAACAAAAATCTCCATGGGGGCCCCAGGCTAACGTAAATGATAAAAATATATCCTACACATCCTACACATTCAGTTTGGATTTCCCTAGCAAGATTGGCATTCCTTCAGCTTTAACACAATATCTGTTGAAAACAGAAAAATGGAGTTATAATTTCCTGGAACATACGTCTGGCTTGCTGAATGAAGGAAAGCCTGTATAAACACAGGTGGGAAAACAGATGGAAGAGGAAAAATATAGCAGGGACACAAGGCTTATCTTTTGTCCTTTGAGGTTGCCAGCCCCTTTGCCAGTAACTTCAGCAAGGAGAATGGGACTACAGTGAGGAGACAGTGCTCTACTCATTAGCAAGCAAGCAAAAGAAGTAACAGCAGCATCTGGAATATGTTCCCAGAAAGCCTCTTTCAATAAGTTCTGCTGAGGATCACTTTTTGGGTCATGGTGGATTTATTCACAGTTTTTACTCTCTGTAGGCATGTCAGCCCCAGTCTGACACAGCACTTAAACACAAATGAGGTTCAGTACGTGCATAGGTGGATCAGGACTGCATGCCCAGAGTACCTCCTCAGATTGTATGGAACTGGCAACTGGAGGGGACATCTAAAACCGCTCCCACTCATAAGCATGTTTGCAAGGGTAACAGTATGAGTTGTAAAATAGCAAAATGTTCCTTTTTTCCTTTGCTCCCCAGGCAGCGGCTTGCAGTCCATACCAGGCTGTTAGTGAACAGCATGAGACTCCAGAACCGGAGCAAGGGATGCACAGAGAAGTGGAGGATCACTAGATATCAGGGGAGAAAAGGCTTTTTTTCCAGGAGGTAAGGAGGACTCTTCACAGGGCCAGATCTCAATGTGTTGGTTAAGACAGCCCTAGCAGCCACATCCACAACTGACTGAGCAAAAGGAAGGGAACTGTGGGAAATGAGCTCTTTTATTACAGTAGACTTCTCTTTAATCTATTATACTCACATGTTTGTTGTTATTAATCATGGCACCTTTGTAAATCATGAACATATGATTATTATGGAGTGACTGTATTATGATTTACTCCACCAAAAATCAGAATTCACTTGTATTAGGGGTATTACAATATCTTATAACAACATAGATTGTTATAATGTAAATTAGATTTGCATTAGGGTAATTAGATACATTAAAATATTATTTCTCCTATATAAAGCCTCAGTAAATGATAACCTGTGCTTCTCTATAAGTAAATTACTCATATTTTTGTGCCTTGTTTGTAGAGATTTAAAAATCTTTATTTTTTAACACATTTATGTGTCTAGTGAGGAAGAAATAAACAATCTGTCCCATAATTCTTCCTAATACAAAAAAGTCTTTGAGCAATTTCTAATATAATCATCTGGTACCCAGAGGAAAAGTTCAGCAGGACTGAAACCTGGGAATTTTCTCCCTACTATTTACTATCAGGATTATAGCACAAAGCACAATTATGTTTGAAATACTGGGGTGTTAATGAAGAGAAACACAAATATGTACTGAGACAGAGAAAAAAAAAAAAATCCAGGATGTCTCATAAACCACTACTGTATGCTTGACTAATATTTTATGTTTTCATTGTTGCAAACTGTAGATTTATAAAATCATGGGCCAAATGAATGAATGAATAAATAAATAAATAATTTAACAATCACAATACCTTCAAAATCCAGAGGAACCTGGACAGGCTTTAAAAGTGGGCCCATGTGAGCAGTAACGTGCTGGAACAGGCTGCCCATGGAGGCTGTGGATGCCCCATCCCTGGAGGTGTTCAAGGCCAGACTGGATGGGGCCCTGGGCAGCCTGGTCTAGAATTAAATGGAGAGGTTGGTGGCCCTGCCTTTGGTAGGGAGTTGGAGATCCTTGATGTTCCTTCCAACCTGGGCCATTCTGTGATTCTGTGTGCAAAGAGGTCCTTCAAGGATACGTGCACGGTGCTGCGCTAGGGTCAGGGCAATCCCAGATATGTTTACAGACTGGGAGAAGAATTCATTGACAGCAGCCCCACGGAGAAGGACTTGGGGTTCTGGTGGATAAAAAGCTGGACATAAGCCAGCAATATATGCTTGCAGACCAGAAGGCCAACTGTATTCTCACTCATTCCCTTATGCATGTTTCTTGTTCTCCAAAGCTGGAGTGGTGGGAAGGGCTGAGGCAAATGTGGACTACAGAAGAAGATAGTACCAGACATCATTTGCAAATTCATACTAGCACTTGAGGTAGATACGAAAGATAAAAACTAGAATCCTACATTCTGCTAGGCTAAATAATGCTCCTACATCCAAAGTTCAAGATTAGATTTATGAACACACATGGAAGTAAAGAAGTAGGATACTATCCTGACAGCCGTGTCACCAAACAAGCCAAAATATCTTTGTGGGTAGTGTCTTTGACTTATTTACATCAAAGAGGAGAAACCAGTGAGCACAGATGAGATAAAAGGCATACAGTAATAAAGCCCAGATCTGTGATGGGCTCTCTAGAGTCATCACACTGCACTCCCATCAAAAATCAAGGCTGAGGTGAAATGTAGTCTCATTTCACCTCAATCAATCAATTCTAAAACCATGGAATTCTCTATTTGTTACTGTGGCCGTGGATATCGACACATTCTTTTTGAGAAGAATTTCTAAACAAATACTGGTGATAATGCTTTGGTTCATTTTAAGTCTTGGCTTTCACACTACAAGTCCAGGGTTTAAAAAACTTTCTACTAATAAAATTTTGTCAATACCAAAGCATTTTAAAGATTGATACTCTGATAAATGTTTTCCAAATTCAAGGTGGGATGCCAGTTAAACACTGCATGAGTTTAGTAGGAGAGCTTGCCTCTCCAAGGACCCCTCCCAAACATCCCCAGAGCCCGAGTCCCTGGGAAACCCAAGCTCTTGGGACCCCACAGCACCTCTGTGTTTTTCCTTCAGTGGAAAGCACAACTATTTATATTGATTTACTAGGTCAGAATTGTAGCTGTACAATTAAAGTTTTAAGTTGTGGCTTGTTAAACAGTATCTTGGTCTCAGATTTTGCATGCCTCCATTGGAGAAAAAGGAAGTGATTAGTCTTAGGATTTGAATAGACATTTGTTATTATTCCCATGTGAAATATTTTTCGTGTTTGTGTTGATCAGGAGGCTCTGTTCAGATTGTGGTGCACTTTTCAGGGAAAATGTATTTCCTTCAGAGAGAAGAGTGTATTAGTGGTTTTTTTTGCATCCCTTGTCTCATCCCAGGAATGTTTGTATGAACAAAATGTTTTGGTATGCACTATACTAAGTTCTTGAGGTGTCCAGATAGTGCAAATAGCTTTTTTTTTTGTCTGCAGTCCTGCTAAGAAGGGTAGCTGATGAACAGGATGAGCTAAGGAGTCATTTGCACTGCAACAACAGGCTGACAGTTATGTAAAATACTTCCATTTGCAATCTCCTCTGATCCTCTGCTGGTTCAGAGGAGTATTATGGCCAGATTCAGCATGCAGGTTCTTGCAAACTCATTTTCATAAACTGGGGCACTGCTAAGCATAGAGGAAACCACGACCAAGGTTGTTCTGTTTCTTCATCCTCAGCATTTACCTTTTCTTTCTCCTTAATCTCCTGTCTTCAGCATTTATGGTTTAAGCCCATGGGATAAGCACAAGACTGCTTTTCTGAAGTGCTTGTACAAATACTGGTACATATCACCTTGCAAAGGCTACTGCACAGTGACATGACCTGCTGGCCAGATCAGTAGGAGTTGCTTTAGGATATTATTCTAAAATGGGATTAGTTAAGTAACTCTGTAGCCCAATTCAAACTCTGAGCCCACATTTTTAAGCATTCCACTTCTGTACACCAGCAAAATGCTACTGTTTAGGTTTTCAATCCAACATTTTCTGAAAGGTTTTTGACTCAGCTCAGCTCTGGGATGATTCAAGGGATTCAAAAGAAAATTAATACAGTAACGAACTAATGGCCATAAGCAGCAGTACTATACACAAATGTTCAATCAGTCTAGAAGCCAGCCTTTTCTCTACCTGAAGAAGCAGATACCTATTTCATTGCACAAAGACAACTAAAAGCCACCAGAAAAACAAAATCGTACTGATTATTGCATGTGAAAAAAAATAATGACTGCTTTCATTCAAATATGAATATTCAGGTGGCTTCATCTAAATGAATACCTATTTTTCACTAGGATTACCAAATGAATTTAAGTTGGATTAAAATTCCTGTCTGTTTTTTATTAATATACAGCTGTTGAATGGTTATCTAGTCAGAGTCCAGTTTCTCATTGTTTATACTGGAAGGCTAATCAACATTGCATGCAAAAAATTTAGTGAGAAAGCCCTGTAACAGCCTGAAATATTCATGAAGGATGCCAAATATTTCATAATAATAATCGTCTTTTATCCCATCAAATTTTGTAGCTCTTGCAGTTATTTTTAACTTTCAGAAGTACATTTATGACTAAAAATTTCTATCCCTTTTTAAAGAGATGCTCTTTATTCAAAATCACTTAGACTCAGGAAGGTTATTCTGTATCTTCAGCAGCTATATTAGAAGAGTAAGCAGAGTGTGAATGTATTATTCGAAAATATTTTGTGTACACTTCCCAGTGATTGGAATTGTCCAGGCAAAAGACATTCATACATCTCTATATGTCTCATATCTGAATATGTTTTATGCTAGTGTATTCATTCAAAGGTATAGTTCATTTTTTTCCTACTCACCTCCAAAGTAAGAGCCATCTGTCAGCTTCAGCTCTTTGTTGGATTTGGTGATAACACCAGCAACACCATGTTGAATGAAATACATCTTTTTACCCACAGCACCTTCTCGGATAATATAATCACCGGGTTGGAACACCTCGAATCGCAGTTTGCTTAGCATGGCAGTCACAAAGTTTGGGTCTGCATTAGCAAAAAGAGGCATCGTAGCAACCAGCTTCCGACAATTGAAGTTGACAATCTCCTAAATGGAGAGGAAACATAATGATAATGATGGTCAGCAAATATATACACTACAAATGGCATTGAAAAAAGACTATTTTGATCACATGCACAAACACAAATTATGTAGTTATTGGACTTCTCTGTTTCTCCTACTGTGCCTAATTTTTAATCTTTTCATTAACTTTTCATCTCTTTCCAGTGAAGTGATGGAAACAATAAAGCAGTTCTGATTTGTACTAAAAAAGTTGTCTTCTTCCAGTGGGTTTCACATCTTATTTTCCTTGCCTTTTAACAGGGAAAAACAGCAGAAAGATAAAAATTAGATAAGAATTACACAGAAAAGCTGACAAGATTAGCTGCTGCAATAACTGTACTAAGTGATAAAGTTATGCAAGTGGAAAGTTTAGCCCTGTGTTTTCCAATGTTATACCAGTAACATCATTCAGATCTTAACAACAATATTGAAAATATAAATGTGCACTGTGGTTAGCTGCAGGGCTAGCTGAAATGAATAGAAAAATTTATTTCCCAGAATTTAATTCATCTTATAAACACAGAGTCATACATTCCACTGTTCAAAGAAATGAATATACAACAGATCCTTAAATTCAGAAAGCACTACTGTTTTCCTAAAACTGCTACAGGCCTTAAGGTTGTTTCTCATCAAGAATATTTATATTTACAGAGCCAGCTACGAGCACATCTACATAAGAATATTATTACCAAAAAGCAACTGATATCCTACTTGCTTTAAATAAAAAATAAAAAATAAAAAACCCACAATTCCTCATAGAATTTCAACTTATTTTTTGCAGACCTTACTTACTGTTAGGAAGATTAACATGGTCAGTTATACTGATTTAAACAGTCTATTGAACTGGGACTAATCCTTATCACACATGAAGGGGACAGGCAGGCAACAGCTAATGAATTAGCAACCCATGTACGACACAAGAACATGCATATTTATCTGCATGCAAATGCACAGAGAAGAAATAAATACTCAAGTAATCAGCAGTCACCCATCTACTTTGAAAAGCTACATGTTATCTGTCAGTGGAGTACTCCTTGCATTTCATAATATCAAGCAAAGCCTTCATGACTATTTAAAGGTCATTACATCCCCCACCTACTAGTGTTCTCATCCCCTTGTTGCTCTTTCAACTTTCCATGCATCTTCTATCTATCTCATCTCTTACTTCCATATCTCATCTACCACATGCAGCCTACTTTCTGGGCAGCAAGCTCAGATATTCTTGTCCACAGTTTAGATTAATTTTCCTCCCACTCCTTTGATATCAAAACCGCATTGGGTTCTTCAAATTAGTGCCTTTGCATCTGGGAAGGAGACGGGCATCTCACTTTGAAGGGAAGCCAATGGCTGCTGAGGCAAGCAGGAGGCATGAACATGATGTAAGTAAGAGTCAAGAAACAGCCATCTTTCCCAGAGAAATTGTATCCTTTCAAAATAAATAGTGTGAAGCAAAAAGTCTCACCAGGTATCTGTGAATACAGGAAGCTGCAATCTCCAGCAATTTCTGATTTTACATTAAAAAAAAGAAAGAAAGAAAGAAAAAAAACCCAAAACAGATTGAAAACCAATCAATCAAACAAACAAACAAAAAAAGCCAGCTTTGTTGTCCATCTCTGGACACGCTCTAGGACTTCAGTGCCTTTCTTGTAGTGAAGGGCTCGAACTGAATTACAGTAGTAGAGGAGCAAGTTCACTAGTGCTTAGCACAGAGGGACGACCACTTCCCTGCTCCTGCTGGAAACTCTATTTCTGATACAAGCCAGGATACCTTTGTCCTTCTTGGCCATCTGGGCACACTGCTGGCTCATGGTCAGCTGACTATCAACTAATACACCCAGATCCTTTTCCTCCAAACAGCTTTTCAGTCACTCTATCCCAAGCCTCCTCGATGATGAGTACAGCTGTCCAGCTATGGGCTGCCAGCTTCTCAAGCAGAATACTGTGGGAGGCAGTGTCAAAGCCTTTGCTAAAGTCTGGGTAGATTACATCCACAGCCCTTCCCTCATCCCACTAGATGGGTGACCTGGTCATAGAAGGAGATGAGGTTTATCAGGCAGGACATGCCCATCATGAATACATGCTTGCTGAGCCTGATTCTCTGTTGTTCTACATATGCTGTGTGATCACACTCAAGATGATCTGCTTCAGTGACCTCCATGGATATTGCGGGCAGGCTGACAGGCCTGTAGATTTCTGAATCCTCCTTTCAACCCTTCTTGTAGATAGGCATCACATTAGCAAGCCTCCAATTCTCTGAGACCTCAGTGGTTGACTGGGACTTCTGATAAATAATGGAAATCAATGTGTCAGTCACTTCCGCCAGCTCCATTAGTACTCTCAGGTGCATCCCATCTGCCCCATGCACCTATGACAGTCCAAGTGGAGTAGCAGGTCACTAACTGCTTCCTTCTGAATTGTGGGGACTTTATTCTGCTCCTCATCCCTGACTTCCAGATCAGGGGGCAGAGTTCCCTGAGATCTGATCATTAAAAACAGAATAAAGAAGGCACTGAGAACCTCAGCCTTTTCCTCATTGTAAGTGGTAATGTTAATGGCAAGTTGGAAATAGAAGCATTTCTGAGCACAAATGAACACTGACTCTTAACAAAGAGTAGTACAGCAATTTAATCTCTTTTACCTCTGTCTCAACAGCATCACATCTCTACACTTAGATACACACTGAATATGCCATTTATATTCTTTTTTTTTTTTTTTCCCTCTGGAATGAGCCAAAGACATACAAAAAATATATTATTTCACATAATAATAATAATTTAATGCAGATTGAATCCCTGAGTTACTGGGTTAAAGATAGAGTGAATGAAGACTAAGATGCTACATCTTTGAAGCCAATCACTAAACCCCAACTGGATTTAGTTATGATTTCACCAAGAACATTTTATCTTAGAATTATTTATGAGGAATGGAAATAGAACAACGAACCCTTTCTACTGTTTTGACTCTCTTACGCCTTCTGATTTCTGTAGTTTCTTTTCTGTTAAGTGTTTTAGCTTGCCTGAAACACTGCACCTTGTACTGACTCCATAACTAATTATAAATCGAATGGATTAGAACTACAGGATACAGACTTGAGATCAAGTGCAGACTTTTTTTTATAGTTGTAAGAAACTTGAAATGTAGAAGAATTGATGACAGGAATCAAAACCAGGAAAGATGGGAGGAAAAGATCACTGAGACTGGTAACAACTGGGAGATTTATTGAAAGGAAGAGCAGTCTGGCTATGATTCCCACCCAGCAAAAGTGAAAAGGGTGAAACTAGCGGAATACACAATACACTGGCACAGTACTATCCAATCACATGACATCAGAATTAGAATTAAAAAAAAAAACAACTCCCTTTTTTTAACTAAAAAGAAAAAAAATAGTAAAAACCATGTAAAAATACCTGGAAAAACTGATGTAAGATATGGTTGTGTTCGCGTGAATGTGAAAATTATCTCAAGTAACAGTGCTGCAAGATGTAAACTACCACATAGGTGTCACTGGCATTTGATGTCAGTGAATCCTGCCGAGTCATTAAGCTATGAGGAAGAATCTCAGGCTACCCCTTAAAGTATATTCTGGGTGACATAATAAATACTAAAAAGATATTCCAGCTGACTGTCTTTCCAAGGAAAGAAGAAAAGCCTTTTCTCTTCATCTAAACAGGTAACAAGGAACCTTATTTCTCACAAAAACTTCAGCCACTGCTTCCCTGGAGAGGGCAAGTTATTCTCTTCTCCCACTGCTCACAGTCTGGTGGCATCATGTGCGGAGTCCCAGACAACTTTCTCTGCTCTCTATGAGACTACCTTGCTTTCGTCTTGGCTGATGTCAGAAAGCTGGAAATAACTGTTACTTTTCTTGCTTTGCTCAGGGACTTTTCAGTAGATTTGCCGCTTGTTTTCTATTTCTGAAAGTGAATAACTGTCTTGCATGTCTGGGAGGCAGAGAAAGGAAATTACTAAAGGATGCAAAAATTGTCTTGAATTGATACTGTAGCTGGTCAGTAAGCACAGAAGGGGCTTGGAAAGTGAAAAGTTCAACAGCAGACACCAGGAGGAAGAAAAACAGTATGAGGTGGAGCAGTATTAAAGAGAATAAGAGGAACAGGAAGAAACACAAAGGACACAGAAGAAATGGAAAAAAAAGAGTCAGGAAGGTTGACTTTGAGAAAGAGATCAAGGAACTGAAAAAGTGGGAGGCTGGGAACAGAGAGCCTACAGAAAAAGGAGAAAAAGCTGTCAAGCACAAAAAACTGAGAAGTGGGGCAGATAAAGTAAATAAAGTCCATAGCACAGCAAGGAGGGCATAGATCACAACCTTAGTCTTTGTCGTTTTCAAGGATTTGTTTGGTAGAGTTCTCTGGGATAAGGCTCTAGAAGGAACAGGAGCCCAAGAAAGCTGACTAGTATTCAAGGATCACCTTCTCCAAGTTCAGAAGTGACGTGTCCCAGCAAAGCAGAAGTCAAACACAACAGTTCCAGGAGGCATGCATGGATGAACAAGGAGATCCTGATCAAACTCAGATACAAATAGGATGCCTACAAAGAGTGGAAGCAAGGACAGGTAACCTGGAAGGAATTCAGAGACACTGTCAAGAAGATGGAAATGGGAAAGCATAGAATTCAATCTGGCCAAGACATCAAGAGCAACAAGGAGGATTTCTGCAAATACCTCAGTGACAAAAGGAAGACAAAGAAAATGTGGGCTCTCTCCTTAAAAAACAAAAAACAGGAGGCCTGGTTATCCAAGATAGTGAAAAAGCTGAGGTAACGAATGCTTCTTTGTCTCAGTCTTTATCAGCAACTTTCAGGAATTGCAAGTCCCAGAGGTCAAGACAATTGGCTCTAACCTTGGGTGGAAAAGAATCACATCAGGAGATACACTGGCCTTGACACTGCCTCCTCTAAGATCCTCACAGAGAAGCTACTGAAACGTGGGTTAGATGAGCAGACAGTGAGATAGACTGAAAACTTGCTGAATGGGTGGGCCCAGAGGATAGTGTTCAATAGTGCAAAGTCTAGTTGGAGGCCAGTAACAACCAGCATGCTGGAGTGGTCAGTAACACTTCCAGTTCTGGTTATCTTCATTAATGACCTGGACTATGAAAGAGAGGTCACCCACACTAAAATTGCGCATGACATAGGACTGGAAATAGTGGCTGACTCAACAGAGGGCCATGCACCCATCTGGAGGAAACTGGACAGACTGGAGAGGTGGGCTGACAAAAATCTCACTAAGTTCAACAAGGAGAAGTGAACGGTCCTGCTCCTGGGGTGGAACCCCCAGGAACCAGTAGGGCTGGTTGTCACCCAGCTGGAAAGTACATTGGCAGAAAATGACTTAAGAGTCTGGGTAGACCCCAAGTTGAAAGTAAGTCAGCAACGTGCCCTTGCTCCTAAGAAGGCTAAACATATTCTTGCCTGCATTAAGCACAGTACTGCCAGCAGATCAACAGTGGTGATCCTTCTGCTCTACTCAGCATACTGAGTAGTTTAGTTCTTGTTTTCCCAGCACAAGAGAGATGTGGACATGCTGGAAAGTGTCCAACAGAAGGCTACCTTCAAAAGCTGCCTAGATGTGGTCCTGGGCAACATGCTGTAGGTGTCCTGGCTTATGCATGGGTGTTGGATTAGATGACCTCGAGAAGTTACTTCCAACCTCATTCTGTGACTCAGTGATATATAGAAAAAAAGAAAAGTGATAAATAATGTATTTTCATAACTTTATGAGCTGATACAAACACAGGGGAGAACTCCCGACTGTATGGGCCCTCTGTGCAGTGCCAGCCGAGCCCAACAGAAAAAGACTTCATCTCTTCTTGAGAAATAAAGCAAAACACCACCTTGTTGCAGGATTTTCACTTTTGGAATCTCACTTCTTTTTATGGCTCCATCTTCTGTGCACCTTTCTCTCTTGATATACAATCTATACCTATATATACCCATGTATACACACAGCTTATCTGTTCAGTTTTAGTTGCCTTAACGAAGGTGTGAACATAGCTACAAAACCACCCTGCTGTGGTAATTTCAGCTGTTACATCCTAGTAATGCACTCGTTTTGTTGATTAGTTCTCTAAGAAAGTTTATGCTAAAGCACCAAGTTTCCATATTTAAGATGTTAGAAGGTGGAAAATTACTGAGGGAGAAAGAAATGTGTCATTTTTAAGTGCTTTGTTTTTCTTTAAAGTGTTCTTTTATTTAAATATGAGATCATTCAGAACAAGTAAAATACATTTCTGTGAGTCTTAATCACAAGCAGTGCTGTAATTTCAGATTCTTGTGTATCGCTTCAAATATCATCTTAGGGAGAAAGAAACAGTAATGATTATGAAAGTGCCTTATGTAATTCATAAAGCTCTAGGAGAAACAGTAATGTCTTTTAAAATAAATTTTTTTAAAAAAAGCCTAATTAAAAGTTGTCATTTCATGTGGAGATAAACATCTTTCACATATATTTTGAGTTATTTCTTTGGAACATGACCGGAACTAAATTATGATCCCCCACATATCTTTATTAGAAGAAATAATGATTTTTTTTTCTCACCTGTACAACAATAACAAATGAAAGCCTTAGGAGAGAATTAAGAACATTTTATGTGGCTAAAGTGTTAAAGGGAAGGAGTGATTCAGACTCACATGGAGCAAATGTTTATCAAGGTCAGGTACCGGTCTAGTACTTGACTAGTAGACAAGGACTAAATCAGAGGTGTAGTGATCTGCTTTATATTAGAGATTAGCTAGCTGGCTGCACTGGCTCCTGCTGCTTTATGTTGTATTGGCCTTACTACTCATATTGGCTCTTCTGGCCATTTTTTTCAAACTGCCATTAAGTCCTTAGATACTATCATTTTCATGAGTTCAGTATATGTTGGAGCAATTGCTCCAACACATCTTGTCATGTCACACCTACAGACGCAGCTGTGATAATATGACTGGGCACAATGGTCACCCACTTCTCTGATGGCTTTAGGCTTTTTTTTCTTCATGAAAAACTTTTGGATAGAGGAAGTGCTTTTAGTTAGACTGACTGGAAAAAGCTGTTAGTAGAAAAAAGAGGAATTTCTGGAAAAACGTGTATGACTGATGGGTTGTTTGTTTTTTCCCCACACATCCAATTGAGCTAATAGATGATACTACTTCCCTCCACAAGCTGTGTCCTTCCTATGTAGAGGCCAACAAAGTGTGTTTATGGCTACACTTAGTTTCATTTGATCAGTTCTGTAAATAAAAAAAAATGCTTAATTTAAACAATGCTTTTTTTTTTTTCCTGAGTGTCTCTCTTAATGCTCTGCTTTAAAAGGGTAATAAACAACAGCAGCCTTAATTTTCCTACCACTGAAAAAAAAGTTACCTTGTTGAGAGAGCTGTTTTTTCTCTTAGAAATGAGTCACAAAAGGAAAATCACTAAGCAAATAATTTATGGAAAACTATAAAAAATGTATGACATTTAAGGATTTCGGGCTATATCAGCATGTTGAATATATGAGGGCCATTCTGAAAGTAATGCCTCCTATTTTGTTATATTAGCACACAACATCAGAGGTGGGTGTTGGTGGTATGGCAGTAGAAGCTGAACCTTCCCACCAATATTGTGTTACATGTTGTTGCTGTGCAACAGACGGCAGCAGAGGGGCAGTCTGACAAACGCATTTGACACAGAAGTGTTTATGACGCAAAGGTGCATCACTGAATTTCTCCATGCGGAAAAAATTTCATCCATTAACATTCATTGATGCTTGCTGTGTTTTTAGGGAGACCAAACAGTGGATGTGAGCACAGTGAGGAGGTGGGTGGCATGTTTCAGCAGTTGTGACAACAACAGTGGTCACCTCCAGAACTGCTGATTTCGACAAGCACGGTATACAGGCTCTTGTTCAAGGCTGGAGAAAATGCAATGCTACTGATGGTGACTATGTTGAAAAAATAGTGTTTTGTAGTGGAGAATTTGCTCTGTAAAGTAGTGTTATTGTGTTGTTAGTATCTGTTGTAGTTTCTGTGGAAATAAATAGAAGGCATTAAGTTTTGAGCAACATATGCAGTTAATCTGGGTTTTAAGTAGTCATATTCTGTATGTGTTCATGATTGCGTATAATTTTAACCTGTTAGTCAATTGCACTGAGCTTTGGCAGAAAGAAGGCATCTCACAGATATTAAGTCCTCACAGGTTTTATGACAGCAGGCAATCAGGAGGACTAGGCGTAGCATCCTGCTGAATGAATGACTACATTGTTAGTCACATAGATCAAAACTTGTTTAGTGCCAGAAAATATACATGTGGCAACGGGATGCCACATTCTTTATTTCTGGTACACCTGAGATTATTCAAATTGCTTTGACACACTGTGGTTAATCAACTAAACAGAGTGCTTCCCCGGAAAATAAATTTTACTCCGCAGCTTTTAGACATGTAAGAATGACTATGCAGATCTTTACCTTCAAATGGCTTTTTCACAATCTTTCCATTTTTCAATTACACTTAAATCTAGCATTCTCTGTAGGGAAAACACATGTCTAGGGCTTCACTGGTGGCCCAGCTGATGTCTGGCACAAAATTTCTCTTTGCACGCTATGCCGGATTTCTCTCTGTACCAGAACAATGGGCATTTCTAACACAGAGACTCTAAATTTCATGTTTTACCCTTGGATACCATCATTTATGTCCAGAACTGCGCTGAGAGATATAATTCTCTTTTCTTCAGGACTTTTATGTTTTGCCATTCTGTAAATACAGCTGGATATTGGGGGTATATAGGCTTTGGAAAACCTCTCTCTCTAGCCCCTGTAGCTTTACACTTTAGAAGCACAAGAATGCTCCGATTTGAGGTAACCTACGTGTTTGACCCACACACAAAGCACAAAGCCTGACAAGGACTCTAGGGCAAAGACAATCTGCATGATCCTAGTTGCCTTGAGAATCAGTGGACAGTCTGTGTATTCATATTTTCAAAACCCTCAGGTCCTCAGGACTTCCAGCATACCTGCACACCGGTAGCCCAGCTGCGGAAAATTTTTCAACCAGCTGTGAGATGAGCTAAGGCAGGGAGCAATAAACATGCTTTACAGCCAATCTTTGAATGAAATCCCTGCTTGGATTCTGCCAGGACTGAGTTGAAGCAGGTGCATGGTTGGGTGTTTTTTTTTCTGGCTCTGTTCACCTCATTTTATGACAAGTCATCCTTAAAAAGTGCATATGGTAGCTAGTATTGCTGTCTCCTACGAGAAACCAATCTTTTTTATGTATTTGCAAGCAGCAGGGATATAGATTGGACCAATTATGTTTTCTTGGCTTTTTTGGTTGAATGTTGGCTTTCTGTGTACTTTTATATCACTCCGATTTGATTTTTTTTTATTCAACTCCTTATATGCATTTTTTATATTTCAAAATTATTATTGCATTAACTTAAAATGCAGATATGATAATCCTTTTGGGAACTGATGGTTCAACCAAACCTCCAATAAAGTCAGTCTGGTGAAAGATATCCATCTTTTTTCCAGCTTGTTAATTGATTTAATTGAGTTTAAGGGAGAGAGCAATTCCGTGCATCTCATGCTTCTCTTCTCTAGATCTTCTATTATGTATAGAAGATTTTAGAAAAGAAAAAATGAAAGAGAGAAAAAAAAGACACTATCCATCTTTTCATTCACTGAACCATGTATCCATTCCAAAACTGCAACTTTTTAAGTTAATTTAGCTGTAATCTTCTTCAATGTTCTGAAATGTTCTGTGTCTCATAATTTTGGTTTCCAGTTGGGAAAAAAAATAGGATAAGAAGGATAAGAAGTATCAAAATGAGCACAGAGGCAATGTTTTAAGACAAACTGTAATTGTGAGATAGCCTGTCTAATTTCAAAACCTTGGGAAGTGCTGGTAACTCAGATAAGTTTGAGCCAGTTAAACAGCCTCTGCTTCCTGAAGGCTTTCCCTTCCATATGTAGTGCTAAAAGTGACTACTACGGAAAAAAAAAATCCTGAAAAATGTCACTGCTAGTTTGTTCCCAAAGGTAATACAGAATTTATGTATGATAGCAGCAGCTGCTATAGATACTGTTTCCTTTTATTAATTGCATAAATAAGCTGCAATTTGCAAATGTATTTAACAATCATTATTTCAGTTTTGTGTTCAAGAATAGCAAAACATCTTTTCTTTGTGTCTTTAGTATTTACCTTTGTGTGTTTTAGTATTTACCAAATAATATCTTGGGCAGGTGGCACGTAAGACTGAAGTCTTGGTTTAGTAAAGCATTTAAAATTTGAAGTTGTTCAATTATGAGACTACAGACTTTAACGTATGAATTGTCAATTTGTGGCAGGAAAGATAACTGCAAGAAATGTAAGATTTGTAAAATCCTATCAGTATCTGTCTGTGTCCGAAACTTGTGTTAGCACACTGAAAAGTGGTGTAAATTACTCATTATGAATCAAACCTCATATTTTTCTAAAACAACAATTAAGGAACAGGAGTATATTGGTTTTGTTAATAATCACATTACTATGCCTAGTCTGCTTGCTCACAGGCTAAGAAATAGCATTGCTTTTCCACCGTCTCTGCAGCTTCCAGTCCTTCTTGTGATAATGTGATGATTCTGGAAACCATATTCATCCTTCTGCATTTGTTCTGAACTACTGTGATACCACTTGCTAATGCCAATCAATCTGTGGTTGACCTTGTACATGATCTGTGTGGCAGTACTATTTTTTTCTACTACATCCTTCCAGAAACAACCTCGGATGTTACTTACAGTTTTTCGGAATAAAGTGTACTTCTGATATGCACTAAAGTCAATGAGATATTACCTGACAGCCAGAATAAAATTATTTTGTTTTTGAAAAATTCTGGAAGGGGTGTTGCTATTCTCAGGACAGTGCTTGATCCACATGATAGAAAGGAGAGTAGTAGTGTACAACAGAAAACCATAAAAAAAAAACCCAAAAAAACGGGGAGAGAGGAAGAGTGGAAGAGGGGGAGGGAGTGGGATTTCACAAGGACAGCCAGAGCTACACTTATATTTGCATGACTTACTAGGTAGAATGTGTTATTTGGGTGCTTTGTTGTGTAAAATATTTGTTGGAATGCAGAACATGTGATGTGGCTGAACAATACTACTTATCTCACTGAAGCAAGAAGGCCCATGCAGAAAATAACTTGTGGATGAAGACAGAGGAAAAACTGTGAAGCTAGCAGGGAACTGCCCGAGGACTAGCACAAAGTACTGAAACAAAGAACTTGGTGGCAGAAAAAAACTCAACATGCCTTAGGAGAAACAGAAAGCTACATCCTTGAGATAAATTTGTGCGTTGACTATTTCTGATTTGCACTTGTTTAGTCAAGAGCAGAATTCAATGCTAGGAATAGCTCCCCTGAGAATTCATTCTAAGTGCTGCATCAGGCAAGAAATTCCTTCTGCCATTCTATCCCTCCCTCCTTGTCCTTTCATTCCTCCTCTTGTCTCCTGTACCTCACAGCCCAAATGCCCAAGACAACTGACTCATCCACAAGCTACTTGTCAAGTGTGTGTGCTTTACCCACACTCTCTGTATATCGTCTAGCTGACACAGTTAACAACAAAAGCCAGGAAAACCGTTATTTAACTATCAGCGGCGGTGGTTTGTACGCCATGTTATTTTGAAGCTCTCCAAGAGCTCTGGATCAGAAATACTGTTATCTTGTTAATAGCTAGGTTAACAGTTACTCCTTATTATGAATTAAAAGAACCACTCTGTAAAATTACTAGGTGGCTTAAATTAAATCTTACTGTTTATACTGGATAAATACTAGTTAGCTGAGCTTGAAATACTGTTTAGAGCTTTTATGTACATTTCTGTTTGCATTTCATTTGTAACTACTCAGTAGAGACCTATTGTATATACGGTATAAACAAACTCCCGACTTTAACTCACAAAACATTGCTATGCTATCTATGTTACCATCTTAAAGTGGGGAAGAAGAGCGTTTGTAAACAATGAGATTCATTCTGATTTCTTAGACAAATGTGTGATGGAACCCTGAATGCCTGTGTGTGTATATGCTAGAATATTTATGCTGTCAACTACGTATGCACACATCTATATTTAACAGAAAGATATAAAAAGAAAGATAAGGAGGATGCCCAATCCCTTTCTATTTCTGAATCAGCCATCGTCACTGCTCTATTATTTTAACAGGGGCAAGCTAATTATAAGGCCATTTAAATTTGCCTTCTAAATGAAACCACTGCAAAGGGTGCTGTAGCAGGATCAAGCACAGCGGCTCAGTGTTGTTACGCTATGAGAAGCATGTGACAAAAGTGTAAGGAGCTCATGACCCATATTCAGGCCACTGGGCTGGAGTGCAAGCCACGTAGAAAAATACTGAGAGCAGAGATTCTGGAGCTCAGTTTTGCAGTGTATCATGAGGATGCTGCTCAGTTACAAACGAAAGAGTGAGACATGGAGAGCTGGCTACAGAAGCGATAGCATCAGATGGCAAAAATGAAGATGAAATCTCTGGGAGTAACTCAGTAGAGTGACAGCCAGACAGCCCTGAAGATAGAATTTTCTTGAGAGTGGCACTTCGGCTAACAATGTTAGCTGCAGGGAAAAGAGATGCATAAATGGCACAGGAGGTGTAAAGAACGCAAGAAATTCTGAGGAGTGCAAATAGGAAGCATGACAGCAAGAACAGCCTCAATAGCAGATCATATTGGGGGAAGAGAAGGCAAATTGGCAGGAGTGGACTAGTTTATATGCATTAGTAATAGCGGCTATAGTGAAAGTGGTGCATCAGTGTCTATAAATAAACAGTAGGCAAACATGCAGATCCCGGAATGATCAACTAGCTTGGGAAAAAGAAAAAAAAAGACTATAATCTGAGGAGATGATCAGTTGCAGAACAGATACTCCAGTGAAAAAACTTACATCAGATATTTAAAAAATAGAAACTTTATAGGATACAACTGTTTAGGGGCTTTCAGGACAGTATTTGAGCCATTCAATCCAGTTACATAACATAAGCAAGATAAAAGAGAGTGCATGGTATCAGAGAAGCAAAGAAAGAGTCACATTAGAGCTAGGAGCCAAATCACAATCAAGACTTGACAGACCAAGGGCACGTGGGACATCCTCTGCATTTGTAAATCCTGAAAAATATTTGCTCTGAGGAGCATATAAAAGAAATGCCTATGCAAATAAGGCATCCAAGAACTGAAGGGAGATACCTGTAGCCTTCCACCTTCCACATTTAGTAAGTGTGCTGTGTCTGCTCTCTGCATGCAGTCACTAAGGCCTTGAATCATTCTGCCTGTGCTTTCTTTCCAGGTTTAGGCATGCAACAGAAGTGAGGGAGCCTGATGACAGCAGGGTTTCCAGGAGCTGCCATCAGCATCTGTGCATAAGACTTGGCAGGCACAGGAAGCAGGGGTGCACCTTTTACATCAGTTAAATATTCTTTTCAAAAAAAATAACAACAACAACAACAAAAAACAATTATAGTTCATCTACTTGCTGGAAATGTTACATTTATTTAACCATTAAAAGCTTTTCCGTGCATTACTCACTTTATGAATTAAATGTAGACTCAGTATTATTTCCATGAGAAATATGTTCTATAATTTATTCATAAAGATTTTCAAATTATCTTAAGACTATATCTTAATCTCTACTTTTATGAATAAATTAATCTATATTGACTTTATATCATAGGAGACCTTTAAAAGCCCTGTCATTACAGTTCATGGTAAAGTGATATAATCACAGACTGAAGGCGTAGGAAAGATGTGCTGAGACATACTGTAACAGTGAGAAACATAATCAGATTTTTATATAGTACTTCTCTCTCACATACGTCTTGGATGCTGGGTTGCACGTATGTGCCTGAAAGTGTGTGTATGTATTATATATCCCACATACATGTCTACACAGACTTATTTATATGTGCACATACATGCATATGTGTGTCTTCAATGTAAAAACAGCCAAATTTTAACTCAGTAATGTGCCTCATTAGAAATACATTTGAAATTAATTTCAGTTAAATATTCAGAGGTTAACATAATTTGTGTGCTTGTATAATTGAGTTATAAGCTACAAGCAAAAGGTGAGAGGAAAGAAGATTCTGCTCCCAGTTCCAATTATGTTCTTTGGAAATGAAATGTCCTGATGTTCTATATTCTGCAAGGGCACATGATCTGTATCTATTTTCAGCTAACATCTCCTCACATGGTGGCCTAAAAATAGGCCATCTATGAGCTTTAAATAATGGCTCAGGAAGGGCATTAACCTCTTTCTCACATTCTAATTTGTCACATTGCTGTAAGTATCAATATTTTGGAGAAGGTTTCTTGTGTTGGAGAATGACGAAGCGAGCTACATATATGCTAGCTCTGCTCATTACAGATGTCTTAGCCTCTTAATTCCTTTCAAGGTCTGTTATATATTAAGCCATCTACACATAATATCAACAGCAATTCTCTTCCTCTCCGTAGGGCATCTATTTTGTGCCAGCTGCTAAGAAGAACGAGATAGTTTATATCTAGCTCTTACTGATGCAAGTCTTTCTATTTTTGGTGAAATATGGATGATTACGAAAAGTAGTATTTTCATAAATAAGTGTGTATAAAATGTGTAGCAATGAGAGGTACAGTAAGTAGCTAGACTTTTCTTTTGCAGACTCTGGATGCATGTACAAGCCAGTGTATTTCCCAAATAACCTGCTGTCCAAATACCACAGCATAATGCTCTCATCAGGAACACTTTTCAAATAATTCTAAATAGTTGCATTTTTTTTTCTCTCTCTCTCTTTTTTTCATATAGATCCATCTTTGCTTCCTGATTTTCAATTCCTCACTATTTCAAATTCCCTACTATGAGTAAAATTTATTTTTAAGTTCATATAAATGACATTCACAAGACCACAGAAATAAGTATTAAATAGCTTTCAGTTGCACAGTTAGATAATAACTGACTGAATGAGCCCAGGCTAAAATGAAAACTGTTGATTACAAAGAATGTGTCTTTTCTTTATAAATGTACATAATCACATAGGTACTTATTTTATCTACATAATTATTTAGCCTTCTATCAAGGCACAATGTGTTGTTTCTATTATACTGCAATGATCAGAGCGCACACAGTGATCAGCTCGTAAGACACGTAACTACATGAGCTTTAGACACTTTATTAATCTCCTCTCAACCAACTTCAGAGTTTTCATTTTTCACAAATGGGAGAAATGAAATATGGATTTATTCATGAGAAAATTAACAAACTAGGAGATGAAAATCTTCTTAGGGAGAGTCCTTGTCAGTAAGTGCTCTACTGCTGTCAAGGCTGGTTTTGGATCCAGTCAAGGCTTTCATCCCGAATGCTGGAAACAGCATCTAAAAATCATTACCTTGAACTCAGCCAAGGAACTACTGGGAAGTATGCACTGGTTCTCAGACTACATGGACTGGAGTCTGTGCAGCAGCTTTTAACTCCACTCATCTCCAACAATCTTATATCACAGTAATTTAAGCGAGGAAGATTCTTGTTGATCACTAAAAACACCTAGGTTCCTTCAGTATTTGACACATCTTTAAATTAAACTCAAAACCTTCTGCACACATATCTACACTTTATTTCATTATCTGTCTACTTATGTGCCATTTCAAGCACTAATGCAGGACACAGATCAGTTTGTTGAAACACAAAGATATACAATCAGAGGTGCAGGTTATGAGTAAACAAAACTTTTTTTTTGAAAGCTCCATTTCCATGTAACATCCCTTAAAAGCTCTTCATCATAAAAGGGCTGTAAATAGACATTACACTTATGTGGGGAAGTTTGCAGATGAGGAAAACCCCCCTCTTTCAGGTAGGAAGACGTCAGGAAAAAAAAAAAAATCAGCATTTCACCTTTAGCTTAACTGTAAGACAGTTTTTAGAGGAACAAATTATAAGGATTTAAGTGTATGCTAGGTAATAGCACGAGTGCAAAACTACAGTCGAGACACAGTTTTATGCAGGTTTCAGAAAAACGTATATATATTTTTTTGTTTCAGTGGTACTAGGAAAACAACAAAATAATGATCCAGCATTGCTGTGATCTGTAGAGCTCTAACTAGCCTATTTCTCACAGCTTTAACAAGATTTACCTTCTTATATAACTGGAAAATAAGTCGATACATGTGCACTCACAACAGATTTTAAGCTCTGTAGTTTTTTGTTCTCATTGTCTTGCCTTTGAGATACCATGCTTTTAAAAGGCATCTCCAAATGTACAAAAGGGAAATGCCATGTACCCTTCTGCATGCTGTCCCTACTATTCCAAGCGTGCAACTGAGTGACAAAGTGCATAAAAATATGCATATGTATTTGCTTTTGCATCTGGCAGCTCACGACACATTTATCACTTCTTGCTGGTGAGACACAACAATACTTGGTATTTCTGCAACTTTAATGGACACCGGTACATTTGAACATGTTGATTCAACACAGAAACATTTGTGTGGCCCTCAGAACAATTTCACCAATTCAAAAAAATATATATGCTTCAAAAGACTTTAGCCTGCTTCTGGATCCATAATTCAAATTCCACAGTGAAAACTGCAGAAAAAATGTCCCTTTTCACCATTGCCAAGGGAGGGAATTATGGGAAAGGGAGGTGGGAATCCATGTTGTGCCTCCTTGCCTGCGTTGCAGTTCTGACATGGATCAGCACTGCATCCTGCCCTCTGCTTCCTCTGCCCATGCTCTCTCTGTATAAGGACTACGAGATTTCACTTCAGAACCCCCTCTCTTTCAGAGAAGAAAAATGGAGAACCTGTCAGGTGCCAGTAGAACATTTTTTTCAGGTGGCATCCCTGTAGCCAGATCCCCCATATCCTAATCTTGAATTAAAACAGGCCACAATGTGTACAACCCTGGATCAAAATTTTTTGGGTTTTTTTTTTTTTTTTTTTTCGTTTCTCTTCACTTATTCTCTAGAGAGTTCAGAGGAACATTTCTTAACTTCTACTCTATTTTAACATAAAAGGACTTCCGGACATTATTAAGAGATTGGAGAAAAAGATCATTTGGTTTAGCTAACTGATCTGAAACTTACCAAAACCTATTAGAGAGAGCCCCAGCCAAACCCAAGCAATCACAGTGTTGAAAAACTTACATACAGAAAACTAGCTCAGAAGTCATCTGAAGTGCTTTGTTATTATTTTTACCGTCCTAAAAATCAGCAGCCCCATTTATAATTGCAAGAGCATAGTCAGACCTAGTAGGAATGAACATGCTGTGGTAAGCACTGTCTGATGTGCCTTAACTTTTCCTGCCTTTTAGCAGAAGCCACACGGGGAAAAAGAAAATAAAAAAAGCCTACTTCTTTCAATCCTCCCCTTAGTACCACTCAAGTATCAGCAAAACAATCCTTCAGTCCACTAAAAACTGAGACAACAGACACTTGGAAGTGTCTTGGACTCGAGTCAGGCAATGGTGCGGAAGTCTCTTCTGCGGGACAGCACTGCTATTTTATTAGCTGCTGTTCTCTCAGTGACCTGGCCCGGGTACCTAGGAAAGCCTTCCTACTTCACCTGATCCTTGAACAGCAGTTCAGACAAGAGCAAGTACAGACTGGATTTACACTTCTATAGCTGGCTTTGAGAGTATTTAGTTTGCATCCAAATAGTCTGGTACTTTCCTCAAATAACTTATCTTTTAACACAAGAAAACTACTGCACTAAGATTTGGGGATTTGATTTGGCTTAGTATTTTAGAAGAGCTCATGAAAGAACTGTCATGTCTGAAATATTTATTGAACAGTTATTACAAAAGAATATCGTAGGTGCAGTAACAAGTCTGTTGAAAATCATAATTACTGAGAGCTGTCAGTGTATTATTATCTGTATTATTGGAAGCAGTTATATCTTGGACTTGCCAAAGCATGTCTCAGCTCAGGATGGATTTGCTAACAAAGCACGTTAAACACAGAAGGGACTCTGATAAAAGTTTTTGGAATATGTGCAGCAGTGATGAAAGTGGTTGGTAATTCAAAAGCTGTGTCTCACCTACAGCATGTACACTTGTGTATGAGCACACATCAAGGAGGAAACATACTCCCCATAGTGCAGGAAATAATTTCAGCTTCATTTTCTCAAATTCCTAGGAATCAAATTTGAGACTGCAAACAGAGTGTTTCCATGTCACACCTGGTAGTGCAGAGTATCCTAGAACACAGTAATTCAATCACCTGGTGATCATGGGCCAATTTCCAACATAAACACAGCCTATTTAATACTGTTCTCAATTTTAAATCTTAATAACATTCCTTTCAAAGAGACTTTTAGAGCTTTGCTTAAGCCTGCTCTACAAAACTGGTCGATATCTGGGAAAACCTTAAACAGATCTATGAAAAATAGCAATCCTTTTTCTTTTTTTCTTCAGAATTTGTCAAATAAATATTGCTCCAGTATACCAGTATACTAGCATTTACTCTGGAAGGCTGATGTGCTGCATAATTCATTCATGATTTCAGTACTCCAGAGTATGAACTGAGGTTATGTTTTATCCATGACTATGTGGAAAAGCTCTTTAATGCACTAGATAAAGAGGTATTCACTCTTTCCACGTAACTATATAAAAAGATACTTAAATTGCTTCCTGTATGACTACGTCTATAATTCTGATGCATTTTCTCTACTTCCCCTCCTTAAGCTTCTACCAAGGTTTATATAAAAATACATAAAACGCAGTGCGTTACAATGAAATTATTACTTCTTTTATGACCCTACATTTATGGACATAGGTTGTTATTGAAGTAAAATATCTGTAATTTTCAATAATTTAATACTGATATTTAATATTGATTCTGTTACTTCAATGTTTTTTAATAAACTCATTTTATTTTTTACTATTATGTTAATGTTTAATGGTTTGTATCCAAAAATCACAATGACTACGTTATTAAAAAGGATTAAAGCTTACCATGCTCAAATTACATCACATTGCAGCCTCACATTAACTATGGAGTTGTTTCTTCACTGTTCATAGAAGCATAGTATAGTCCAAACAGGAATATAATATTTTCTCATTTCTAAAGACCAATAGGAAATAGAACAAAAAATACTACAAAAGGAAGTTCTAATGGGGAAAAGGAGAAAGTTAGCTGGAAAAAACAGTGAAGTTACTGAATTGATAATTTTTTGAATTCATTTTGAAAGTCCGAATATTTTCCCTAAAAATATAATTAATTTGTCAACCTGTAAAAAACAAATCTGTTTTTAGTAAATCTGTTGTTAGTTTTAGTTACTGTTGTGAAAGTATAAATCCAGCAACAGAAGCTTTCCCTTATTTTGTTGTGAATGCACCTCCCTCACAAGAAATGTTACTAAATGATGCAACTCTACCAATCTACCAGATTCATTAGGTGCCATTAATGTACTTATATTCACGATCCTTATGGGAAAACAAGAGCCAAGAACTTCATTCAGTTCTGCTCAGTTTCAGAAAGGGCACTGTGTAAAAATGAAGAAGCTTGTAAAAAGCAAACTAAAAAGAGCTTCAGATGGGCTGGCTGGAGATTACTAATTGAGAGCAAAATTAAGTGAAATACATTGGCAAATACAGAGAGTAATGTATCCGTTACCTCTTGGCTCTTATAATAGAAAAATATAAACTCAGTAGTTGGCAGCGATTTGAAAAGAACATCAATGCTTGGAATTTTAGGAAAAGAATAATTAATATTATTAAAATATCAGCATGTTGGGTACAGATCTGGTGCTCAAAAAAACCTACTGGGAATAAACTCAGGGAATGGCAACAAGAATGATCATGGAGGTGAGCTGGCTTTTATGCAAAAGTAATTAAGAATAGAGCTCCATATCCTCCAAAAAATAAAATATATGAATGTTACCATAAAAGTTTATGCAATCATGACTAGCATACAAAGACTGAATGGGAATTGTCTGTATCCTCAGTTTCTTTTTTTAAGGCCATCTAAATCTAATAAACAGTGGGAGCCAGATTCAGACTCAAGAAAAAGAAGGGTACAGGTCTGTGTTCCCTGTCAAAAGATGTTGTGGTTACAGAAAGATTACACAGGTTCAAGAGGAGTGTAAATAAATAATTGGAAGATACATCAATCAAGGATTACTCAATAGACAAATCACATCGCTTGCAGAGCATCCTTTGAATTTGAAAAAGCTGGAGTCTAGGAGAGCCTTCAAGGGAAATACCATGCTCATCCTGTCTTTTGCTGTTCCCTGGGTATCCACTTACAGGCACTGCTGGCGAGACTGGAGGCTTAGACAGAACCCAGAGCCGAGCCAATTTGGCTGTTCTTAAACTTTTTTCTTTGATGAAACTTCTTATGTTTGTCTTTTAATTTTTGTAATTCAAGAGTCATTTTGGAAGAGATTTCTCTTAGCTCTGTTGCTGGGTTGTTTGTTTTTTTTTCTTTTTTTTTGTTTGGTTGTTATTTTTTGCTTGACTGTACCATCTCTTTTTTGTGCTGTGACAAAGACTCCATTTAAAACAAACACCTTACCATATCAGACGATTTTCAAGCATGCATCTGAATTTAAAAAAACATAAGCTCTGGAAAACTTCACATCTGCCTGCTGAAGGACCAGAGCCAATATGTATATAAGGAAAACATGCTAATTGCAGCCTCTTGCTAATTACTACCTTGAAAAATGAGGGAAGGAGATAGTTAATTGCAAATGTTTTCAAAGGTGGAAGGTATCTTGCAAGACAACAACTGTCTAAAGACAAAGCTTTTTTTCTAAACTCATTGACTATGTTTTCTCTCTTGCAGCTGGGAAAGCAAATGGTATCCTGGGCTCCATTAGAAGAGAGGTGGCCAGGAGGGAGAGGGAAGTGATTGTCCCTCTCTGCTCTGCTCTTGTGAGGCCCCATCTGGAGTACTGTGTCCAGGTCTGGGCAGAAAGTCCAGACCTGTCCAGTACAAGAAAGACAGAGAGCTGTTGGAGAGGGTCCAGAGGAGGGCCACAAAGATGATCAGAGGACTGGAGCACCTCCCTGACAAAGATAGGCTGAGGGATCTGGGCTTGTTCAGACTAGAGAAAAGAAGGCTGCGGGGTGACCTCATTGTAGCCTTTCAGTAAAGGGAGCCTATAAACAGGAGGGGAATCAACACTTTGAAAGGGTAAATAACAACAGGACAAGGGGAAATGGTTTTAAGTTGAAGGAGGGAAGATTTAGGTTGGATGTCAGGGGGAAGTTCTTTACTATGAGAGTGGTGAGGTGCTGGAATAGGCTGCCCAGAGATATTGTGGATGCCCCATCCCTGGAGGTGTTCAAGGCCAGACTGGATGGGGCGCTGAGCAGCCTTGTCTAGTATTAAATGGGGAGGTTGGTGGCCCTGCCTGTGGTGAGGGGGTTGGAGATTCATGATCCTTGAGGTCCCTTCTAACCCAGGCCATTCTGTGATTCTATGATTCTGTGTGGGGTTGTATATACAGGGTGAGCCTGATGATTAGCTCAGTTGTAATGCAGAACTTCTACACAGCTGCAATAGGTTGAGTGAACCTGCATGATCTGGGAGAGGCTTTCCACCTCTATAGAAAATGTAACTGCTGAGAGTCTCCCTACTATTTGATTCCCAGGAAGGCTGGACAGTTACTATCAGATAACTCTACCTGTGAAAAAGGAGATACACTTTTCAGTAGGAGTGAAATTCTTTACTTTTCCTCAGAGAACACCTTTCCTTATGAGCACATAGCAGCACACTACATATGGCAATGTATGGTTAATACAGTTTGAGTGTGTGGAGTTAAGGATATCCAGTTAGTATATCCAAATCATGTAATTCACTTAACTACGGAGAAGATAAGGTTGTAAGTCCCACATTCTAATAAAAGTCTAACTTTTGATTCATTGAACTGAATATCTTTGTTAAAACAAGCTTATCCTTAAATGATAAAGGTCAGCTGCCACTTGGTTTTTACCAGGCACTTTACTCAGATAAGATGCACTTAGGGAGCATTGGAAAAAATTCAGAAATGTTCAGGATCCTTTTTTTCCCCACAAGAAGTATGAATCTATTTTCTGCTGCCCAACAAAGTTCACCATACACAAATGTGCACAAACCTTTTTTAAGCTTTTTATTGTGTAACTCATCCAATCTACTATGAGTATTCCATATAAAGTTTTCATAAGCTCAACTGAATATGAATCCTTTTTTACCACAAAAAGTCTTACCTTTACTAAGCAAATAAGCCTTATTAGAAGCAGTTATCATGTAAGAATTTTGCAACAGATTTGTACTGCTATTTCTATGTTCTTTAACTCTTTCTAATGGTTAAATGATCGTATTTACATCATGCATAATTACTTCTCTGTTAAAAAAGTGAGACTTTGTTTTAAAACATAGACTGAAAAAAGATCATCATCCCTTAAAGAAATCCTAGCTTTGAAAAATTTCAACCCATACAGTAAACTGAAATGGTTGAGAAGAAGGAAAATTGACAATACTGAAATTTTTTTATTGCATTTGATGATATTCATGCTATGGTTATGCAGTATTTTGTGTGGCTTCTTTTCTGCGTACTGTAAGTGAAGAAAAAATGGTTTCAGTTGAATGTCTTTAGAAGTTACTTTCATCATGCTTCATATGCACAGTGGAGACTCTAAATGCTTAATTCTTGCCCTACGCTAAATACAGGGTAGAGTAAAATACAGAAGTCATTAAACACTAAACAAATGCAGTAAATACTTGTTCTTTTAATAATGCAGCTGTGCTACTGCCTGCACATTATAGCCTTGTACAGTTATTGGCAATGATATATCCTGTCTAATTAAAATAAATAAATAAAAAGTTGTGCTCTACTCTTAAAAGTGTCTAATTTGTTATCCATTAGTAACACTGAAAAGCTACTATTTGCCTTATAAAACTGAAGTGGTAGCTAAAGCTGAATTTAAAACATCTAAAATAAGCAAACATCCAAGTGATATTTTCAGGGCACAGTGCTAGAGTTACTGCTAGAATTCAGACAGAATTCAGATTCAGACAGGAAAACCTGTTCTCTCACGGCCACCATCGAATTCGTATGTTTTTGTTTTGTTTTGCTTTGTTTTTTATTTCTGGTGACATATTTTTCCAGAAGTCACTATGTTGTTATTAGTACAGTGTGCAACTTGATCATAGTCCTCGATGAATGCACTATACTGATAAATAATTTTTTCTTAGACAATAAAGAGAACTAAGAAATCATCCTAAGTACAGCATGATCACAGCAAAACCAGAAACCACTCCTTCAGTGAAATTCCACTCAATGTTTTTAGTGACTCATTAATTTTTGAACATATCTATGCCTGATCTCTCCCCAGAAGTGCTTTTTGGTTTTTTTTTATTATTGAGTAAATTTGTCCTGCTGATCTTAAGCAGTAAGAAAATTTTTAAAAAGGAAGGAATGAGGAAAGGGGAGGCAGGGAAGTGGGAAATAAGGAAATAAAAATGGGATTGATGTAGGGAGGAAAAGAGGAAGAGCAAGCTAATTAGGGTGCTGCAACCGAAAAAGATTGTCAGTAACAGAAGAACTGGAAGGCCATTATACTTCATTTATGGAACATTTCTTTCCTTTAAAACACAAATAGATGAAAACGTTTCTGATGTCAGTGACTGATGAGTTCTTACATGCACTCCATTTTTCAAAAGAACATAAACTCCATACTGGCTAAATTTTATTTTGCCTATCACTGTGGTCTGGAGATAATTTCCAGACTTCTTCTGTTCTATATGGTAGATTTTTATAGGGCATTTCCCTCTTGACATTTCCAAATATACCAAGGGTAGCCTCAGGGTAGGTTGGTAAAGGCAGTTTAGAAACCAGAGACCTCCACCTGCCCTCCAAACTACTTACAAATCCACAGCATGAGAAGCTACACTTCTGTTAGGGAATTAGATGAGTGCAGGCACTGGAGTTCAATCATCTATACTGCTCAATTGTTAGAAAAATCGTTGTTTGTCCTGGTACTGACTTGAATCATCTAGCATTTATCCAGCAATTTTGAGCACAGTCCACCATTCTCAGCAGATAGTTTCTAAGGATGGAGGCTGCTACCAGGCTTCAGTAACACTGGCGTGGCCAAACTGTGCCAGCAGGCTTTAGAAGCCCAAGAGCAGGAATGGATGGTATTGTTTCTTACAATTTGAATATCCCACCTATTTTAAATATGGAACTTGACTAATGTTTAATATGAGTTGCATAACATGTTTTGACATGTTTTCACTGCAAACAGTTGGACTCAGTGGAATAGACAAACCATCACAGACCTACATTCTTCTTAATCCACAGAAGGTGTTAGAAAGGAATAAACACGTGTCTTTCAAAGAGTATGGATATCCTACTGTGCTCTGTAGGGAGTTAAAATTACATATGTCATCCTGTGCTCTGTATGGAGTTTTATATGCCCATTATCAGCACCATTTCTACCACGGCAGAGCATAGTAAAATGCACTGTTTGGTACAGCATAGGTTTCCCCACTACAGACTACTTATCCTTTATTCTCCTCATTTGTTTTTTTTCTTTTCTCTTTTCCATCTTTATGCTTTATTCTCTCCGAATATTTCAAAATTCCTTTTTTTTTTTCCCTCCTCTGTTCAGTAGAAGATATCCTTGCATAGGTCAGCCATGAACACAATCCAATTGAAGACAGTCACTTATATGTTCTGAGTAAGAAGCTACCTGTCTTCCTCCCAAGCATGTTACCAAAGAAAATTCCAACTGCTTACACATGTAATATACAATATGATTTAAAAAACAAAACAAAACAAAACCAGTCTAGAAACTTGAGTTTAAAAAATATAAGAACTTTTTTCATGGCTTGTACTTCAGATTTGAACTGTCTTATCTGGCAGTGAAGACAGGAAGTAAAAACCATCTTAACCAGGGATGCTACTTCTACTTTACAGCTTTACTGATGGCTTTCAGAGGTTTCACCTATGTAGATGGCCTGTCAGTAAGTAGGGAAGCAGGTAATGTCTTTCACTCTAAACCATTCCGGTTCAGTCTCTGTCTTAGAGAATGACAGAAGACCATGAGTTCTCTCAACAATTAAGGATGGTATTTTAATCTTTTTATTTTTCTAATGTAAAGTTCATTTTCCTGGTCATATTTTTACTAGATAGATGATCAAATCAGATTAAATATTATAGAACAGAATCAGAAAAACAGCAAAGACATGGAATTTTCCCATACTACAAAGAATCACTTGAGTGCTTTAATCTTACCTCCCGAAGAGGATCATTGAGCTCGTTGAGAATGTTTTCCTCATCGAAGATCTTGCCTTGATAGCGGTGCTCATAGTAATCATGGATCTTCTGGCGCATTTCAGCAGGTAATTTGTGGAATGACATGTACTGTTCCACTTGTTTGTACTGTCAGGAGAAAAAAAGGAAGAATCATTAATCTCCCCAAATTTTTGATAATCTCAAGGCACTTACAAAATGAAAATTCATTCATGTATCCACTTATGCCTTATATATGTTTATAAAGACATATCAGAGGACGCTAACACAAAAACTAGTTTAGTATTACTGTTATTGAAGTGACAACAAAACTGTTGAAAATAATGGAAACTGCCCCCTGTGATGATGTTAATATTCATATTAACATATAATTTTTTTAAGACAACCCCTCACACCTTGTCTTCCCTAAATTTCCAGCTATTCGGTTGTGAAACTACACCACCACCATTTTTAGCTCAGTCCATGCAGCAGTCAGGAAAACCATAGACACTGCCTGTCTAATTCTCTAGTGCTTCATTCAGGGGACAGCTTCAATTGTGAAATTTCAGAAACTGGATATGCTGAATTAATCTATAACATATTAGTGCTATGTATGTTTATAAGATGATTGAAAAAAAAAAAAGCCACGATATATGGAGATAATAAAATAGAAAGTATTCCTTAGAAGGAACAAAGAGAAGAGTGGTGAACTAGTAAAATACCTATGGCATCAGGAGACAGAAAGTAGGGAAAAGATGCCAGGACCTCGCCTGATTCACGTTGTGTGCTAGGTTTCCTGGCTTCTACTAGGTCTTTGCACTATCTCCTGCTTTGTTTGCTTCCTTTTTTTAGAACCTGTTTTGAATAGTACAGTTTTCAAAGAAATGGAGAAGCTGTGTATGCTACAAATGGACAAATACTGCCTGTCCAAGACTTTGCCTTTCAGATCCCAATCCGTGGCACAGCTAAAAATGATAAGGCAGTGAGACACAGGAGAAAACCCCTTCAGGACTCACAGATGAGTTAAAACTTGCAAGAAAATTGGTTTCTTATGCATTCAGTTTTCATTTTTTTTCTTCACTTTTTTTCCCCCCATGCTTAATTTGGCATTTTTAACTGTTTTAAATGAAAAAGTCAATGAAGGCTTAATTAAGACCAGCATCCCTGTAGACCAATTAAATGAATTTATACTGTACATGCACTCCTTATGAACTGGTGCATATATCCTTTAACTTGCATAGATGAAATCTGTTCTATCTGCTGGAATTCAACTTAATTTTTGTTTTGTAATATGGAAAAAAATTAGAAGGGGTTACATGTACAACATGAATTGCCTAAATAAGAAGAAAGTAACTTTGCATGGGGCTATTTAACAATATATGATGAATATGTAAGTCTGAGTTAAGGTCTGTACAGCTTTCTTGCACCTCTGAAGCAAGAATTCTTCCCACCATCCTTAAGAATTGAGATCTAAATTAGCTTGCCGATCAGTGGTTTCTGCTCTGATAAGGAAAAAATTATCCATCTATTCTGGATGTGAATCAGACTTCTGGGACAGTCATAGTCTCAGATAAACAAGGTATTTCTAGTAAAATTATTCTAATAATCAGTTCAGCTCATCTAGGTATGGATTTAGAGGGAGGGAGTGGAGCTGAGATCCAGGTGTGGTCTATGTATCTGACAGTCCTGCTGCTGTTCTCATTTTTCTGCAGTTTCTCCAGAGCTGAAGAGAAGATGCTGTACTGTCCAACCCTTGCTGTGGCCTCATGCAAGAATGATGTGTAACATTTGTTGTAATACACAGCTAGGGAACAGACATCACCATGCACTTTAGCATGGGGCTGCACCCCTCTACCCAATCTTATTTGCAATCTAGTATGCTTGAGCAATGATAATAAACAATAATCTTTGCTAATGTACATTAAATTGAGATACACAGGGTATAATGCAAGAGAACTGCAAAGGACATTTTTATCAGAGAAACCTTGAGGAAGAGAACATTTATGCTACAAGCAATTTGGTTTGCCAGCAGTTTACACTTCTCCCTTTCATTAGAGCTGTTATTTGAATAGGTGCTTTCTCCCAGATAGGCTAGTACTTTTCTCTACCACGATTATGCTTATACAAGAGAATTTTAGGGAAACAGAAGAAACAGAACTAGTAGGAATCTAGTGCTAATCATTTGTGTGTCCTAAAATATTTCCATGTTAATAATTCACAGCATAACAGGGACATCTGCATATAAGCAACTTTTACATTTTGATTCTACAACTATGAAGCTAAAGTCTCCCAGAAATATTTACTATCTAAAACTTCTCAATGTCAAAATATCTGAGCCTGTGAGTACACAGTATATTATCATTCAGTAGTAGACCTTTTTCTAACCTTTTTCAGTGTAATTTTGACTCATATTCTGCATCATTCATGTTACTACTATTCCCTTCTTGACATTGTGTCATAGTATTCATGTGATGTGATCTGTCAAAACTTTTAAATTATTCTTTTCTTTCACTAACTCAGTCCTAGTCATGATTAGTTTTTTATTTCTAGAGTATTCTTCCAGCCCAGAAAAGGAAGATTATTTATTTCAGTCTGCTATATGTCACTGGTTATACTGAGTGTACACCAGAACAGTTGTCAATGTAGTTTGTCACAATTCAATTGCAAAAAAAAATCTGCTAAAATGTAGATATAAAAAGAAAGCAAAGTTAATATAGTTATTTTATGTAGTAAAACACTAATTTGTTTCAAGTTAATTTCGAATTAAGTTTTTTATTTATCCAAAATGGTTAGAAATATAGGTATTTTTACCATTAAACATTTATTTGTTTAGTTATCCTCACAAGTACAATGTAAATCACATAAAGAGACCTAAATTATTTTCTGGAAAAATTAAATGTCAAAAAAAAAATAAAAAATAAAATTCTCATAGGATCGTGAATACTTTTAATAAGTATGTCAATTCATAAGATTACCATGGTATGTCTGAGTGAGATTTTATATCTAAAATAGATCTAAAATACAGAATTGTCAGTAAAGTTAAATTTTGTCAAAACTTTGTATTTGGTTTGTATTTAAAAGAGTTGTAGCTGATCCTGAATCGTCCATCAGATTTGACACTTGAATCACTCTCTTCATATGCGAATGGAATAATTTTTAATGACTCTTTGCATCACACTGTATATTTTTCTTTCAAGACTGAAAATTTTGGTTGGCTTGTTAATCTGTTTTAATTTGATTTATTCAGAGAGTCAGTGGGAAAAAAAAGGTACCTCTGTGGCTTTTCTTAGATCTGTGTAAAAATGTTTCAGAGCCACAGAAGTTCCCTCAGACCTAACTTTGTGGGTTTTTTGGCCTCCCTAATGCCACATGACAGCCACAGTCTATATTAAAAATATAGACGATTTAGTGAAAACTTTCTCTTTGAAACTCAAATTGCCGGATGTGGAAGAGCACCACATGGAAGACGATTTAGTAAGGGATTCTCCACGTGCACATCTTCCCAGTAGACTCTGCTTTCTATGGAGATGACAAGCATCTCAAAAGACAGTGACAAACTACTTCTGACTTCAGTGGGAGAGAAATAACACATCCTGGCTCTACAGTAAAGCCTGAGCTCAATGAAGACATGGCAAGACAAAGGAAAGCTAAGGTAAAACTTTTAAAATGAGAACATCATTGCCGTGTGTCATATTATTAAACCCAAGTATGAGCTTATTTCAAAAACTCTGAACAGTTGCCTTTAATGTTTTCTAGAAATCACTTTCAGACTGCTTTAGAAAATCTGTTAATGAATAGTGATTCAACTGCTATATCTGCTATAAATGAAAAGATTGCAATCTTTCTGTCTTTTCCCTATCAGTTGGCTTATCTGAACTACAGAAATCACAAGCTTTACACATCCTAATTGGTGCAATTATAAATGCTTTTAATATCCATACCAATACTCTCTGGGTACCACCTCTTAAGAGCACAGAAGTAGATAATTCCAAAATGTTGAAAGTTAAACAGGTAGGGAAGAAGTCTGAACCCCTGGCTGAACACGGGTCTTCTTCTAGAGCTCTGTTAGGAAAAGAAGGTATGGAAACTGGAAGAAAAATCAGGCAACATGTCAAGAACACAAAATATGATGTTTGCCATTATAATGGTATAATTAGGGTGGCCAAAATACAATTAGAGTTGAAGCTGGTCAGTACTGCGGGGCACAATAAAAAAAAGCTTTTAAAATACATGCTAATGGCAAAAGGAGGATAAGGGATAATAATGATTTGTTATTTAATGAAGATGGGCACCTCACAAATACGGACACCGACAGAGTAGAGACACTTAATGTCTTCTTCGCCTTTGTCTTCATCACTAATTATGAGTACTGAGACTGCCAGCACCCTGATCTGGAGGACTGTGATTGTTGTAATGGTAAGCACCCAGTCAACCCTAACTTGTGCAGCATTTGATTCTCCAGGTGGATGCATGTAAATCTATGGGGCCTGACTGAATTAATCCCAGGGTATTAAAAGAGCTAGATGATATTATTGTGAGACCTCTCTCAATTATTTTCAATGGTCTTGGGAATCTGGAGAGATCCCTATTGACTGGAAGCTGGCAACTGCTTGACCTAGTTTTGAAGAAGAGCAAGAAGGTAGATTCTGGCAATTACAGGCCTGTCAGTCTCACATTGGTGCCTAGTAAAATTATCGAGAAGATTATTCTGCAAGTTACTGAAAACTATGTGAAAGAAAACACAGTCACTGATCATAGCCAACATGGGTTCACGAAGGGAAAGTCCTGTTTAACAAACTAAATTCATTTTTATGATAAGGTCATCCACTCAGTTGACCAAGGGAAGCCAGCTGATGTAATGATTTTGGATTTAAGCAAAGTTTCAGTACTGTTTCTCAGCATCCTTCTGGACAAACTGTCCAGCATACAGCTAAACAAATACATAGTACAGTGGGTGAACAACTGGCTGACAGGTTGGGCTCAAAGCATTACAGTAAATGAGGTTACATCAGGGTGGTGGTCAGTCACTAGTGGGTTCCACAGAGCTCTGTGTTAAGGCTAGTTCTCGTTAATATAAACAATCTGGTTGCAGAACGCAAACACATACTACGTAAGTTTGCAGATAACACTAAATTAGGAGGAGCTGTTGAGTTCTTCGAGGGTCCAGGAGGTCCAGGAGTCTACAGGTCTTACAGAGTCTACCCAGACATACTACAGGGCTGGGCACCCACCAACAACATGAAGTTTAACAAGTGTCAGATTCTGCACCTGAAATGGGGTAACTCTGTTTATATCTACAGACTGTGAGAAGAGAGCAGCCTCATGGAATGAGATCTGTGGTTTCTGGTTGACAGCAAGTTGAATCTGAGTCAGTAGTGTGCCCTGGCAGCCCAAAGGGCCAACCATACTCTGGGGTGCACCATGCCCAGCACTGCCACCAGGTGAGGGGAGGGCTTGTCCCCTCTGCTCTGCTGTGCAGCCTCACCTCCAGCACTGGATGCAGTTTTGGGTGCTGGGGAAAGGTTCTTGCTGAAATAGGCAAGAGGTAAGTGGATTTCAAAGTTAAATACATGTTTTCGCTGAAAACCACCATCTACTACTAATTGCTTCTTGCTGTTTCAGCCATCAAAATATTCATGGGCTCCTTGTACACAGAAAAATTTTGCTTCTATGTTCCTTCAGCCAATGGTGAGTAGTACGGCACTGATCACATGAAGTTCTAAGTGGACTCAATTTATGCATTAAAAACAAGCTCTCCTTCCCCTCCTGCCACAGGCAAAGGAGCAAAATGAGATCTTTTTAATAAAGATCTGCAAGTGGGGGGATCTGCAGGTTGGGGGATGACCTGCTGCAGAGGAGCTCTGCAGAGAAGGACCTGGGTGTCCTGGTGGATGACAGGCTGGCCATGAGCCAGCAGTGTGCCCTTGTGACCAAAAAGGCCAATGGCATTCTGGGCTGCATTAAAAAGAGCGTGGTCGAGGGAGGTGATCCTCCCCCTCTACTCTGCCCTGGTAAGGCCTCCCCTGGAGTACTGTGTCCACTTCTGGGCTCCCCAGTATAAAAAAGACAGGGATCTCTTGGAAAGAGTCCAGTGGAGAGCCACAAAGATGGTGAAGGGCCTGGAGCATGTCCCCTATGAAGAAAGGCTAAGTGAACTGGGTCTGTTTAGCCTTGAGAAAAGAAGACATAGAGGGGACCTGATCCAGGTCCATAAATATCTAAGGTGTGGAGGGCAAAGTGGTGAGGCCAGACTCTTTTCAGCAGTGTGTAGAGACAGGACAAGGGGAAACGGCCAGAAACTTGAGCATAGGAAGTTCTGCACCAATGTGTGCAAGAACTTCTTTACGGTGAGGGTGACGGAGCACTGGAACAGGCTGCCCAGGGGGGTTGTGGAGTCTCCTTCTCTGGAGATATTCAAGACCTGCCTGGACACCTACCTGTGTGACCTGGTGTAGGGAACCTGCTTTGGCACGGGGGTTGGACTCGATCTCTGGAGGTCCTTTCCAACCCCTATGATTCTGTGATTCTGTGAATATTCATCTCTCAAAAGGTATTTTAACATGTAAGTTGCGCCTGTCAGTGCCTTTCCTCTTACTATTTCATAACTACTGTTGCCTTTTCTAGCTGAAAAAAAGAAGTCCTAAAAATCTCTACAGCTCATAGTTCTTCCTTTCATACGCTAAACCATAAAAATATATGAAATACATCAACAGTATCAGTTAAAAACTATGGAACTAATGATATTCTTGGTGTACATTTAGATATTAATATGTAGTTACGTAAAGGTACCTGGACCTTACATGTACCCAGTCACTCTTAAGCTACTTCGATTCCTTTAAGGAATAAGTGCCAACATCGGATTTTTTTCCAAAATGTCAGCACTCAACAACTCTGATTTCTGACTAGTTTTTCAAGGGACCTACGTCCCTGTACCTTCTCTTGACAATATGAGTTGAATGATAACCCTTTTGCACATGTCCTCAGCAATTTCCACCCTTCTCTTCGAAAAGCTTCTCCAGCTTTTACATATGACATATTTACAGATGACATATTTTGCAGATGACATATTTACATGTATAAAAATGTTTACACTCAGTTCTCTTTCCTTTTAGCACAAATGTAATCATGACCACAGAAGTACATTAATGAAATATTTTTAGAAGATTAATTTTTAGGTAGTGTGTAAGATCTCAAAATAAAATGAATGACATACAGACAGGCTAGAATACAAACAACAAACAATGGCAAAAAAAAAAACAAAAAACAAACAAACAAGGAAAGAATGCTTTACTCAGGTCCCATAAGTCACTGAATTTATTCCCTTATCATTGCTAAACCTCAGCTGACTTCTTATAAAAACATATCAGGCAATCTCAAAATAGACTTTCTCTATCAATTCTTTAAGAATGTTTTTCCAAAAAGCTCACTGATCATTTAGATAGTTCTGAATTTTGTTCTGAATTTCAGTCTAAATGTATGCAGAGACAATTTAAATCAAATAATGCCTAAGAAAAATTTATCCAGCAGCTCTGAAAGTTCCTGTCCTGTTCACATCATCTTCCAGCTTCCAGCTGCAGTTTGTACTAGTACATGAGACCTTGGATTCTGAAGCACCAAATCTCATCCTACTCCTAATAATTCACCCCTCAAAACGGAACTGATTATTTCTATAAAGTATGTTGATCTTTCTGTATTATAAGTATTTAAAGTTTTATATCATCTTAAGCTTTACAGAACTGTTAAACTCACATTGAGGATTGTTCCTCAAGGTATTATGCAAGCTTCATGACAACACCATTCCTTTAGATATTTTTAAGTAGACTTGCTCCAGCCTGAAGAACTTGCAGTAGTGTAAGAGAAAGCAGAGGAAATTTTTGTCTTCAAACAGCTTTGCTTGTGAGAGCAGAATGAGGTCTGCATACCCTAAAGCGAATCAGTTTTGTGTAGATGACAGGTTATGCTCTACTTAACAAGTGTCACACAGAAGATATCCCTGAGACTTCTTACACATACTAATATTTAAATAAGTTTCTTTGTAATTTTTCCTCTAATAGCACTTTCAAAACATCAAGCATATCAAAGGGCAGCAGATCTGCCTATAACCAAAGCTGGCCATTTAACAGAAACTTAGAATTCCAAAACTTAGACTACTCTCTTTCTGTGAAAAATGTGAGGTTAGTAGTGCGATATCTGCGTTCAGCTTTCTAAAAGTAAAGAGTCTTATTCAAAGCAGCTGTCTGATTCCCTCTATTGCAAACAGAGAGAGATAAGAAAGGGTAATTCATCTCATTTTAAAATCACTGTCTTGCATGTATGGAATACATTCACCTTTGCCATGCTTATCTCTCCCTCTTTATTGACTCTAGGGGAGGTCCTAATGACTAGCACCGATCAGTTAGCTAAATTAGGTGAAATGGTTTCTAACTCAGTAAAACATTTTCATGTCATCAACTGTAACTGTTCGTCTTAAAATATAAAGCTTTCTATTATGATACATAGCATCTGATCCAACAGGGAAATACTAAGGGATTTCCCCTTGCAATTGTGCTTTTAAAATTTTAGACTTAAGGAAGAAAATTTAATAAATGTGGTTATCAGAAGACGAAAGTTAACGCTAAAGCGAAGCACCGATGAACCTTCTGTTATCAAATATCATGAGAGGATTTTATATTTGTGCTTCAAATTCTAAATGGAAAAAGCAAACAGCTAGGGTACATTAGAAGGGCAATAAATGAGGTTCTCTCTGAATCAACATAAAGTAAAGCTAATGAAACTTGTAAGCCAAAACTTCACTGCGTAAGAACTGACAAAATACAATCAACTACTGAATTGTTTGATTTGATTTTATCAAAGCAATATAAATTAAAAAATTCTTGTCTGTGAAACCTTTGAGTATTGACTGGAACTGTGACTCAAATGGATGTCAATTATTTTTCTTGGCAGAGAGTATAACATTTCTTCACAGCCAGCTCATTTTAGAACCACAGAATGACAGAATAGTTTGGGTTGGAAGGAACCTTTAAAGATCACTTAGTTCCAGCCTCCCTGTTACAGGCAGGAACAACCTCTCTCAGTAGATCAGGCTGCCCAGGGCCCCATCCAACCTGGCCTTGAATGCCTCTGGGGATGAGGCATCCACTGCTTCTTTGGGCATCCTGTGCCAGTGCCTTGCCGCCTTCTGAGTAAAAGCTTTCCACCTAACATCTAACTTAAATCTCTTCTATTTTAGCTTAAAACCATTCCCCCTTGTCATATAACTATCAGATTGTGTAAAAAGTTGGTCTCCCTCCAGATTCTAAGCTACTTTTAAATACTGGAAGGCAGCAATGACGTCTCCCCAGAGCCTTCTTTTCTCCAGTCTGAACAAGCCCAGCTCCCTCAGCCTTTCTTTACAGGAGAGGTGCTCCAGCCCTCTGATTATCATTGTGGCTATCTGGACTCAATACATGAAGTCCGCATCTTTCTTATGCTGGGAGCCTCAGAGCTGAACATGGTAATGCAGGTGGTGCCTCATGCAGGCAGATGTTTTCAAATAAGAAGATAACCTTTTCTTGGTAGAATATGTCTACAAACACACAGTTTAAAATTTTATGAAACAGTTTTTCAATATTTTTTAATCCCTGAGAAAGGTTTGCATTTAAAGAGTTCAAATATAATTCCTGCAAGATGTACCAGATATATACTTTTAAGGAAACATGGGGAGATTCAACATGGATCCTCAGATAAAAACCAGGAAGTATGTTATCTGCAATGGCTTTTACAAAAATACTGTTTAACATTGCAGCTAACCAAAATGAAATGTAAAGTGCTTGAAGCCAAAAAGAAATTATGTTTTTGTTTTGTTTTTGTTTTTGTTTTCTAATTTTAAGATGGAAAATGAATGTAATTTCCTCATAGTGTGGAGAAGTTAATCTTTTTCATGGAAAATATTACTCTGTGGGAAGAGTGTCACTGGAGTCTCAAAATTATTAATTAAAGTAAACAATCATGGAATTACAGAAACTATGAAATATTCAGGAATAGTCAATTCCCAACTGAAAACAAACAAAATATAAATCAAAATAACATTTTGGTTTACAATTCACTGAAATATCTGTCATGCTTACTATGCTTAAATTTGATATTAAGTTGAACCTTGATTCAAATCACATTGGTGAAGGAATTTAAAAAAAATGGAAACTGAAGTTTCATCTGACTGAATATTTACAGGTAATAAATTTTTGTGAGATTTGTGAAGCAGTTCATTAGCTGAGATTTCCTTCTGCAGCAGAAGAATAACTGCAAATTCAAGAATGAGCACTGAATAAATATAATGAATATAATGGGAGCAGCGTCACTTAAGAAGTATCTTTCAGCAAAGCATATTTTTATGATTAAAACCATGAGGTTGCCAAAAATTGGTGCAGACTACATAATAAAAATGTTTAACTTCTACTAAAATAGTGTTGTTAATGTAAACACTGTATAAAAGCAGCCACTTTGCTGTAACTTCTTATAAAGACTGAATTAAATTCGATATACCCAATTATATATTGCCTTTAAGATGGTATGTACAAACAACCTCAGAAAACAATGTGCAGTTTGATGTGCAATGTGGCACATCTCCCCCTTGATATCATATGAGCTTATCTCCCCGTCATAGGAAATAATAAATTCATTTGCTAGTTTCATTCAATTATTTCATTTGAGAAATTAGATAATAAATTGTTTACAAACTTTTAAAATGATTTCTTAACCCAGGTAATTGTACCAACTCACTAGAGCTAAGCCGCACTGCTGTGTGCCTCAATATTCTGTTTCCTGAATGAATAATCTTAATCTGTATAAATAAAAATAATGTCGGAAAAAACTGCTGAGGCTAGACTCCCCCAGAATGCACTTGTATAACATGAGATGGTCACAGACAGCAGGCTACACTTTTTTCCTTTTCAAAGAACTTTCAGTCTAACTTCATAAGTGGTTTATATGTTAAAATAATAAAAGACATTAAGCTACGGAGTAATGGGAAAGGAATGAGAAGAATTGTATAGATTATATTTATTAATGGGTATTTAACAGATTTTCAGTTCAATTTTCTCTTCTCACATTTGTTCTGAGAACCTGATATTTTTCTCTCCTTTAACTCCTTAGCGTGCCACTGACTGCCAGCATTATTCCTGACACACAGCAGTGCAGCGGAGGCAAAACTAGTATTCCTGCTTAGAAAAGATTGGGAACCCTAATTTTGGCTCATACATTGTTTGTGGCAGTCTCTGGCAGTCTGGCAGTCTGGCAGCCTGTCCAGGGCCTGTCCTTACTGTGGGAGGCTGCTACATGCACTTTTTCCAACTCCCACTGCGAATGAAGCTGCTTGATCCTCCTAGGTCCCTTCCAACTCAGGATATTCTGTGATTCTGTGATTAATGAACCTGTCAGCTGGGTGATACAAGGTCTCCAAAGTTATACTCTCTCTTCAGTCGTCAGTCATTCGCCACCTGTGTGTATGACTTAATCCACAGCTAGAGAATCAAGCAATAATATTGCGGGTCTGTTGCAATGGATTAGCAGTACTGATGCCTCTGCCCTGGAGGTTCAACTACCAACAAGTAGAATACAGTGAAGAACATAATCACCGATCAGATCAAAACTATAGGACAGAAATCCTACCTCAGTACCTCGTCATTGCATGATCCTCATGTTATACAACATTAAGTCCAAGCTTTTACCTGCTGCACTAGGTTGAACACTGAACATTATTTGAGGACTGTAGACAGTTTCCATGTCCTTGACCAGAGGAATCTTACCTCCCGAACTGAAAAATCTACCAGGAATCAATAAACATTGCTCTGTCACTTTTGAGGGCTACTGTTATCTGCATATTTCATACTTTTAAAATATCATTTCATCCAAGCCTTGCCTGGGATTAGGTGACTAATAAAATCTGAGGTGGGGAAAAACACGAAAGCTGCCGTATGTTGAAACATTCGAGGCCTAGATCCCTGTCCATCTCTTGTTCTCCCTGACACATATAGAAGTAATGACATGCATATCATAAAGCCTCCAATTTCTGTGCAGACATTTGGACTACAGTGGCAGCTTATTTCATGAGGCAGGTAAACTTCTGATCTGTGCCAAGGCACAGGACAGACTGTAGCTAAATACTTGGTCAAACTTGGAGTCTGAACAGGTAAACCTGTGGTGATTTCTTGAGGAAACTACATATACAAAAAATAAATAAATAAATAAATAAATAAATAAATAAATAAAACAGTAAGCACAGATGATTCTCAAATGACCTGAAATCTGGTTGTATTCACAAAAGACCTCAAATGCTAATGCTGCAAATCAAGCATCAATTTTCATATTTTAGTAGTAGCAAAGTAATTAGCTTGCCTGTCTATCATGGGCACTGAAAAGCTGAATTCACTAAGAATTCAGAGATACCTGTATCATCTCTTTTCTTCAGTGCTACTCTAGTTAGCCTAAAGGTATTTTCACATTAAAAACAAAAGCAACAACAACAACAAAAACCCACTACCCAACAACATAGTTTATAATCACCAATATGTGTTTTGACACAAGGTCAAAACAAAAATTAGGCTGAGGTGCAATGGGTTCATTTTTATAGTTCTTCATCATTGGTGGGAACTGAAGTGATTTTGTTTAGTTTAAAAAGCTATCATCTGTTTATTATCTATTTTTCTCTAATTACCCCCTAAAGAGCACTGTTGCTTGCAAGAATGCTATAAGCTGTCATTTTACTTCCACTTAGTAATTAAACATTTCCTTTCAATTCCCACAAAATACTCAATCTCTTATTATTGTTCTTTTCAATTAGTTTAATTGAGAAATTAATTGATAGTAAATTTTCTGAATAGGATTTGTTTCCTTAGTCTGTTCCTTATCTTGCACAAATTTGTGTTTTTCTGTTTTAAAAAGCAGAAGGAAGGATCATGACAACCAAGCTGAGATCCTCTCTTCACAGAGGCAATGACAGAACTTTGATTTAATGAAACAACTATTAAAGCCCTGAGGAATGAAAAGCAAAGCATTTCTTCTCCTTTCAGTTACAGGTGAAACTGTATCAAGTCTAAGGCAGATGATTTTCATTTTTTAATGAGAAAAATATTGTACAGATGACAGCTTATTTAAAAATATCAGATATGCTGCAATGGTCTTCTCGAAAGCTGCCAGTTCTGAAGAGAAATTTACTACCTATCCAGTCATCTCATACAATTCTCCCTATCTTTTGAATGGTTTGGATATTTTTTAACTTTTCAATTCTTCTATACTGGAGAATAAAAAAAGGGGAAGGGAAGGGAAGGGAAGGGAAGGGAAGGGAAGGGAAGGGAAGGGAAGGGAAGGGAAGGGAAGGGAAGGGAAGGGAAGGGAAGGGAAGGGAAGGGAAGGGAAGGGAAGGGAAGGGAAGGGAAGGGAAGGGAAGGGAAGGGAAGGGAAGGGAAGGGAAGGGAAGGGAAGGGAAGGGAAGGGAAGGGAAGGGAAGGGAAGGGAAGGGAAGGGAAGGGAAGGGAAGGGAAGGGAAGGGAAGGGANAAAAAAAAAAAAGGAAGATTTAGAATTTTTCTTCAAAGTCTCAAGCATGATGATTTTTTCCTGCTGCCCTAAATCATTTCTGGGTCCAAAACTGTTTGGCCAGCTTACACTTGTTATCTTCCCCAAATCAATTACTCTATGAGGAGAAGCAATGTTCTTAAATATTTTGGAAACAGAAATTTAAAACTTGACCTTTCAGTAATAAAGAATTATATTTTCATTTATTGAATGAATATTATGAATATGGTTGTGGTTTTATTGCTCCACTGCTTTTCAGTCACAGTTACTCACTGCTTTTTATAGCCTTACTCTAAAATCAATGGCCCAATATAGTCCATTAGAGTTATTAATCTGTTTTGTCCATTTTTATAATTCTTTTACTTCCTTTCATATTTTTTTTCTAGCAAAGCTGTCTGATCCATAAATGCCATTCTCTGTCTTATAGGTCCACCTGATGGACCAGGGACTATCAACTGCTGTAATATCTGTACATGCAACCCAAAATCTCACCTCCTGCTGAACAAGATTTTTGGTATCAGCTCACTTTGACCATTGGGTTGATCCATCTCATACGGCTCTGGGCAGCCTGGTCTAGTGGTTGGTGAACCTGCACATAGCAGGGGGGTTGAAACTAGATGATCATTGTGGTCCTTTTCAACCCAGGCCCTTCTATGATTCTATGGTCTCAGATCTCATTTTATTGGCACTGTCCTCTTAGAGAAGCTGCTTTTGCTCAAAGTAAGTGGAGGAAGCAAAGGCAGAAACTAAGTCTCTCATCTGTCATTCTGCCCCCCAAAATGGAGGACATGACAAATCGTTTCTGAATTTACTCCAAATAAGGTCACATACTGTCTGATCTTCGGCTTTTCTCAGCAGATGCCCATCCAATTCAATGCCCATCCATAAATCCTCTACTGTAAGCTCCTTAAAATATGCCAAAAGCCTCTCCCATGGTACACTCCCAGTTCTTTCCCCTCTTCACCCCCTTCTTCCCCCACTCTACATCTCCTTGGGCTCCTGCTATTTTCACTTTCTTTTCTCTTTGTAGGCATGACATAGGTAAAAGTTGCACATGCCCTCCTATTCTGTTACACTGATCAAACCTCTCTTTCTCCAGTCTGGCTCAATTTGCATTTGCATTGGCTTTTTAGACTGCCTCTGGTGGGGCCGATACTCCTTGATCGGATGAGGACCATGGTCACCTTTTGATACTGCCTAATGGAGAGCTGAGAAACTCTTGATGACATTTTCCTAACCCCAAACCATACAATGGTAGCTTATCGCATTGTGCATTTTTATGAAGAGATCTGCTTTTGTTGTGCTTTTAATAAATACCTAGTGTTTAGCTTGCAGAAACTTGCTGGACAGGATAAGCCTACTACATATTGAAATCAAATATTGAAACAAAATTTTGAAATAAAAACATTTTACTTTTATATTTAATATTGAGACTGTATTTTAATTTTGTGAAAGTTACTAACCACTTGGGAAAAAACCCAATAATTTAACACATAATACAATGGAAAAGACTTCATAAGACAGTCTTTTGCTGAGAACAGGTTTCAGTCCTACTGCTACCCCATACACCCCATAGACTTCATAAATTTGTATTTATTGTCTTAGTTATCCAAATAACTATGTTTTCAAGGAAGATGTTTTAATTTCTCAGACTTCAGGAAAAAGGGTGTTGTCAGAAGAGAATTATTATTTAGGAATCAAGATAAAATCAATCAGTCTTTCTTTCTTTCCCTCTCTAGCAAGGCAAAGAAGCAAACAAATCTACATAACAAGGACTATTTTCTCAGTCGTATCAAACAACATGAAGTGTTATTTCCTTCTGCAAATGCAGGAAACAAGCACTGAATCATAGAACTGTTTGAGTTAGAATGGCCTCTTCTATATAAAGTTCCCTTCTAGCAGAAATTTTGGAAAACAGAAGTTAAGTTTCTTGTAATTTGCTTCCTTTAAAAAATAAAAAATAAAAATAAATAACCTACCCCATGATAATTGTTGTGAAAAAAAGCAGGGTGTTTGTAAAATCTGTCTTTAGAATTACATCATGTCTTCACACTAATTTTATACAGTCATCATGAACATGGCTTAAATTGTAATGAGCTTGCTCTGCATTTTCAAATGGAAAGCTGTTAGAAACCTAATCCATAATGCAAGACAGCAGAACACTTTATAGGTAAATTACCCACAACATAGCAATAAATCAAAGGAAGTCCCATCTGTCATTTTAGAAGCAGTGGGAGTCTATTACAGCTTGGCACAGGTATGATGCAGCCGGATGGATAGCACTTGGCTTGCATGGGAAGTGCTACAGGGAGGAATCAGTCACCTTTTTAAAGATACAAGGCACAAATAACCAACTCCATTACCCCAGCACGACTGACTTGCAACAAGAAGCTGAATCACAATAACAATGTACCAGAACAAAGCAGGAGAGCAGCCTGGTGAGGGCATTCTAACTGATTTATAATCTTCTCCTAAGGCCTTATCCTATTCAGTTGCACTTGAAAAGACACAAAGATACTTATTTTGTTATTGCAGTATTGTTACAGGTGAGTAACTTCTGATCCTTGTTTAGGGAGAGAGAGGGAATAGTTTTTCTTACTTGGTGTAATAATATCTATTGTTCTTTCATATTTGAAAGGCAAGGAACGTCAAAGTCAAGTTAAATATCACAACTATACACAGCAAAAATTCAAGGTAATGATTACAAATGAAAATTAATATCATGAACTGATGGAAAGAAAAGGCTAGTAAAGGCCCTCTCCTGACAAAATCACCGTTGTTATATTCAACAAATGAACGTCTCCCTGTGCAGTCCACACTGGCACTTGAGTTCCAGTGGCTGCATTTACATATTCCTTTAGACATCAGAAAGTTCACAGTGATCTTCATTATGCATCAAGATATTTAAAAGAATGCACACAAATAAAAGAATTAACATATTTACAAGTACAAGCATGTTCTTTAGAATTACAGTTGCACCCTTTGAAATTGAATGTCTCATGTTGTGGGTATTTTTTTTTTCCCAACTGGCACCCAAAGGTTTTTTTCCCTTTCAGAATATTTTGTAATTTTGCTATGCCAAATGTCTTTTAATAACTAAGCACTTTCTGCAAGGATTAGTAAGACTCACAGAGGAAAGAATACTGTATCCATTCAGCAGCTTTTCATCTGACGATTGCAAAAACAGCACAAGATGACATAATGAGTCAGAAATAAACCAGAACTTTCACACTCTTTTTTAACTCGTAGACTCCCTGGACTTTCAAATAAAATCATAAGGATTATAACTACCAGAATTAAACCACAGACATTGGATCAGGCAATGACTCTCAGTTATTTCTAAATACTTAAAGAAAAAATTAATTTTCAGTGTTACAGTATCTCTGTTTTCACACAGTCAATACAAGGTCCTGTGACTGTGGGAAATTTTAGCAACTACTGTACTTCACAATGTGCTCTTCAAAAATGGTCCACTATTTAAAATACTGCCCTGTAGCAGAGCTAAGTATAAGTCATTGCAAATAATAATAATNAAGGGAAGGGAAGGGAAGGGAAGGGAAGGGAAGGGAAGGGAAGGGAAGGGAAGGGAAGGGAAGGGAAGGGAAGGGAAGGGAAGGGAAGGGAAGGGAAGGGAAGGGAAGGGAAGGGAAGGGAAGGGAAGGGAAGGGAAGGGAAGGGAAGGGAAGGGAAGGGAAGGGAAGGGAAGGGAAGGGAAGGGAAGGGAAGGGAAGGGAAGGGAAGGGAAGGGAAGGGAAGGGAAGGGAAGGGAAGGGAAGGGAAGGGAAGGGAAGGGAAGGGAAGGGAAGGGAAGGGAAGGGAAGGGAAGGGAAGGGAAGGGAAGGGAAGGGAAGGGAAGGGAAGGGAAGGGAAGGGAAGGGAAGGGAAGGGAAGGGAAGGGAAGGGAAGGGAAGGGAAGGGAAGGGAAGGGAAGGGAAGGGAAGGGAAGGGAAGGGAAGGGAAGGGAAGGGAAGGGAAGGGAAGGGAAGGGAAGGGAAGGGAAGGGAAGGGAAGGGAAGGGAAGGGAAGGGAAGGGAAGGGAAGGGAAGGGAAGGGAAGGGAAGGGAAGGGAAGGGAAGGGAAGGGAAGGGAAGGGAAGGGAAGGGAAGGGAAGGGAAGGGAAGGGAAGGGAAGGGAAGGGAAGGGAAGGGAAGGGAAGGGAAGGGAAGGGAAGGGAAGGGAAGGGAAGGGAAGGGAAGGGAAGGGAAGGGAAGGGAAGGGAAGGGAAGGGAAGGGAAGGGAAGGGAAGGGAAGGGAAGGGAAGGGAAGGGAAGGGAAGGGAAGGGAAGGGAAGGGAAGGGAAGGGAAGGGAAGGGAAGGGAAGGGAAGGGAAGGGAAGGGAAGGGAAGGGAAGGGAAGGGAAGGGAAGGGAAGGGAAGGGAAGGGAAGGGAAGGGAAGGGAAGGGAAGGGAAGGGAAGGGAAGGGAAGGGAAGGGAAGGGAAGGGAAGGGAAGGGAAGGGAAGGGAAGGGAAGGGAAGGGAAGGGAAGGGAAGGGAAGGGAAGGGAAGGGAAGGGAAGGGAAGGGAAGGGAAGGGAAGGGAAGGGAAGGGAAGGGAAGGGAAGGGAAGGGAAGGGAAGGGAAGGGAAGGGAAGGGAAGGGAAGGGAAGGGAAGGGAAGGGAAGGGAAGGGAAGGGAAGGGAAGGGAAGGGAAGGGAAGGGAAGGGAAGGGAAGGGAAGGGAAGGGAAGGGAAGGGAAGGGAAGGGAAGGGAAGGGAAGGGAAGGGAAGGGAAGGGAAGGGAAGGGAAGGGAAGGGAAGGGAAGGGAAGGGAAGGGAAGGGAAGGGAAGGGAAGGGAAGGGAAGGGAAGGGAAGGGAAGGGAAGGGAAGGGAAGGGAAGGGAAGGGAAGGGAAGGGAAGGGAAGGGAAGGGAAGGGAAGGGAAGGGAAGGGAAGGGAAGGGAAGGGAAGGGAAGGGAAGGGAAGGGAAGGGAAGGGAAGGGAAGGGAAGGGAAGGGAAGGGAAGGGAAGGGAAGGGAAGGGAAGGGAAGGGAAGGGAAGGGAAGGGAAGGGAAGGGAAGGGAAGGGAAGGGAAGGGAAGGGAAGGGAAGGGAAGGGAAGGGAAGGGAAGGGAAGGGAAGGGAAGGGAAGGGAAGGGAAGGGAAGGGAAGGGAAGGGAAGGGAAGGGAAGGGAAGGGAAGGGAAGGGAAGGGAAGGGAAGGGAAGGGAAGGGAAGGGAAGGGAAGGGAAGGGAAGGGAAGGGAAGGGAAGGGAAGGGAAGGGAAGGGAAGGGAAGGGAAGGGAAGGGAAGGGAAGGGAAGGGAAGGGAAGGGAAGGGAAGGGAAGGGAAGGGAAGGGAAGGGAAGGGAAGGGAAGGGAAGGGAAGGGAAGGGAAGGGAAGGGAAGGGAAGGGAAGGGAAGGGAAGGGAAGGGAAGGGAAGGGAAGGGAAGGGAAGGGAAGGGAAGGGAAGGGAAGGGAAGGGAAGGGAAGGGAAGGGAAGGGAAGGGAAGGGAAGGGAAGGGAAGGGAAGGGAAGGGAAGGGAAGGGAAGGGAAGGGAAGGGAAGGGAAGGGAAGGGAAGGGAAGGGAAGGGAAGGGAAGGGAAGGGAAGGGAAGGGAAGGGAAGGGAAGGGAAGGGAAGGGAAGGGAAGGGAAGGGAAGGGAAGGGAAGGGAAGGGAAGGGAAGGGAAGGGAAGGGAAGGGAAGGGAAGGGAAGGGAAGGGAAGGGAAGGGAAGGGAAGGGAAGGGAAGGGAAGGGAAGGGAAGGGAAGGGAAGGGAAGGGAAGGGAAGGGAAGGGAAGGGAAGGGAAGGGAAGGGAAGGGAAGGGAAGGGAAGGGAAGGGAAGGGAAGGGAAGGGAAGGGAAGGGAAGGGAAGGGAAGGGAAGGGAAGGGAAGGGAAGGGAAGGGAAGGGAAGGGAAGGGAAGGGAAGGGAAGGGAAGGGAAGGGAAGGGAAGGGAAGGGAAGGGAAGGGAAGGGAAGGGAAGGGAAGGGAAGGGAAGGGAAGGGAAGGGAAGGGAAGGGAAGGGAAGGGAAGGGAAGGGAAGGGAAGGGAAGGGAAGGGAAGGGAAGGGAAGGGAAGGGAAGGGAAGGGAAGGGAAGGGAAGGGAAGGGAAGGGAAGGGAAGGGAAGGGAAGGGAAGGGAAGGGAAGGGAAGGGAAGGGAAGGGAAGGGAAGGGAAGGGAAGGGAAGGGAAGGGAAGGGAAGGGAAGGGAAGGGAAGGGAAGGGAAGGGAAGGGAAGGGAAGGGAAGGGAAGGGAAGGGAAGGGAAGGGAAGGGAAGGGAAGGGAAGGGAAGGGAAGGGAAGGGAAGGGAAGGGAAGGGAAGGGAAGGGAAGGGAAGGGAAGGGAAGGGAAGGGAAGGGAAGGGAAGGGAAGGGAAGGGAAGGGAAGGGAAGGGAAGGGAAGGGAAGGGAAGGGAAGGGAAGGGAAGGGAAGGGAAGGGAAGGGAAGGGAAGGGAAGGGAAGGGAAGGGAAGGGAAGGGAAGGGAAGGGAAGGGAAGGGAAGGGAAGGGAAGGGAAGGGAAGGGAAGGGAAGGGAAGGGAAGGGAAGGGAAGGGAAGGGAAGGGAAGGGAAGGGAAGGGAAGGGAAGGGAAGGGAAGGGAAGGGAAGGGAAGGGAAGGGAAGGGAAGGGAAGGGAAGGGAAGGGAAGGGAAGGGAAGGGAAGGGAAGGGAAGGGAAGGGAAGGGAAGGGAAGGGAAGGGAAGGGAAGGGAAGGGAAGGGAAGGGAAGGGAAGGGAAGGGAAGGGAAGGGAAGGGAAGGGAAGGGAAGGGAAGGGAAGGGAAGGGAAGGGAAGGGAAGGGAAGGGAAGGGAAGGGAAGGGAAGGGAAGGGAAGGGAAGGGAAGGGAAGGGAAGGGAAGGGAAGGGAAGGGAAGGGAAGGGAAGGGAAGGGAAGGGAAGGGAAGGGAAGGGAAGGGAAGGGAAGGGAAGGGAAGGGAAGGGAAGGGAAGGGAAGGGAAGGGAAGGGAAGGGAAGGGAAGGGAAGGGAAGGGAAGGGAAGGGAAGGGAAGGGAAGGGAAGGGAAGGGAAGGGAAGGGAAGGGAAGGGAAGGGAAGGGAAGGGAAGGGAAGGGAAGGGAAGGGAAGGGAAGGGAAGGGAAGGGAAGGGAAGGGAAGGGAAGGGAAGGGAAGGGAAGGGAAGGGAAGGGAAGGGAAGGGAAGGGAAGGGAAGGGAAGGGAAGGGAAGGGAAGGGAAGGGAAGGGAAGGGAAGGGAAGGGAAGGGAAGGGAAGGGAAGGGAAGGGAAGGGAAGGGAAGGGAAGGGAAGGGAAGGGAAGGGAAGGGAAGGGAAGGGAAGGGAAGGGAAGGGAAGGGAAGGGAAGGGAAGGGAAGGGAAGGGAAGGGAAGGGAAGGGAAGGGAAGGGAAGGGAAGGGAAGGGAAGGGAAGGGAAGGGAAGGGAAGGGAAGGGAAGGGAAGGGAAGGGAAGGGAAGGGAAGGGAAGGGAAGGGAAGGGAAGGGAAGGGAAGGGAAGGGAAGGGAAGGGAAGGGAAGGGAAGGGAAGGGAAGGGAAGGGAAGGGAAGGGAAGGGAAGGGAAGGGAAGGGAAGGGAAGGGAAGGGAAGGGAAGGGAAGGGAAGGGAAGGGAAGGGAAGGGAAGGGAAGGGAAGGGAAGGGAAGGGAAGGGAAGGGAAGGGAAGGGAAGGGAAGGGAAGGGAAGGGAAGGGAAGGGAAGGGAAGGGAAGGGAAAAGACAGAAAGAAAGAAAGATATATATTATAAACCATGCCTGGAGTGAAGGGAGATGGAACTCCTGCTCCAAAGAAAGGAGTGTGGGATTAATCACTGCCCTGTCATTCCTTCAGTTCAGTGATATTCACAAATACCACTTTGTGCCAGGCTAGGTATTTGTCCTTGCGATAACTGTCCATAAGCACTGAACGAACACTGCAAACTCTCTTTGATGCTGACTTTGGCCACAGGGTGACAAGGATCAACCGTCTAATTTCCTGTGATTTCTTTTTTTTCAATTCTCATTTCAGGAGCAGAGCTTCCCCCTGGCAAGTGCTTCACCTCACCCAAATGATCCTGTAATAATGAAGCATGGCATAATGCAATTCAGCATGTGCTACAATGTTTTTAGCTAAATCTGCATGCTTAATTGATTAGCATCTTCCACATAGGAAATCCTTTTATTTCAATGAGTAATTTGAAGTAGTAATTAAGAAAAGAATTGGAAAAAAAAAAAAAAAGGACTAATTAGGTTGAAATTATGTTACATTATGTCTATTGTTAAATATTTGTAATGAAAAGAAAAGAATAATGTTTTATTAGCACCGTAATTGTTACATCTGCTTGATGTTGTGCCAACATCTATGTGGGTAGCAGCACCAGCATGAGTAAGACAGAAACAGTGACATGATGCAGCTGCTGATCCTGAAAATTTTGGCTTTGATAAGACTTTTGGCTTGCCAGGCTTTTTGTATTAATTAGGGGAAAATGCCAATTCATCAACAAGAACTTGCTTTTTAAATGGGTCTATTCCAAAGAAACTTGCATAGCAAGTTTATTATGCACAGGAAGGACTGTCCAAAGCCTTAGTGAGAGACAAAGGAGACACTTTAGTGAACAAAGATAGTCCAGTTGCTCGATTACAGGATGCAGCACCCCTTCCCTCATCTCACAGCAGGGTCTTCAAAATGAGGAAATGGCTCTTCTAGGCTGGGCACCTGTGTGCATGACAGAGGGTACTCTTTTTTTTCCTAGTGATAGAAATTAGATGTAGGCAGTCACATTTCACTTTGATTTTCCAATACATTATAATCACATTATAATTACTTAGACGGAAGTGAGGTTGTGGGAAACACTGCCAGAGACTCATGCTATGCAGATTCTGCTTTTAGGTAAGAAGACTGAACACAGCCATCAGCTGTAAGTAATCCACCTCTGTGTTGGTATTTAACACATAAATGCTTGAGACAATTACAGACAGCTTCAGCACTGACTATTTTTAAGAACCTACAGAAACACAGAGAAAGCCAGAAAACTTGTACTCCAAGCAGATGGCTTCAATAATAATGTTACTCCCTTATGATCTGTTCATCTACTGATAAAACACATAACCTTCCTGCATATCTTATTTGAGCATACAGCTTGTCACCACATGATGTAAAGATTCCTTTCATACACAAAAATGAACTGAAGATGAAAATTCATTCCTTAAGATCATTTTCTCTGATTTGTCAGGCTCCTCCAGCTTAACCTCAGTCTCCGTGGCTAACACACAATATCACCTGGCATTCGTGGTTCTGAGCTTTCTGCACAAACTCCAGTAGCCTCCAGTAGCCTGACAAACTGCCCTTCTGCTTGTTCCCTGGTATTGTGTCTAATTCATTCTTTTAAAATGCCTGTAATGTTTCTCTTTGCTTCATCTTAACTTGTATTCATCTATTCTTGAAGTATGAATGCTTTAGAGACATATTTAGGGTAATGAATTTACATCTCCTGGAGGCTTCTCTGATAAATGTCAGCCCTCGAGTCAGTAGGACAGTAATTTTCTATGAAGACTGTTGTATTTTCTGGAAGAATCAGTCATTATATGAGGGCTGCTCCAAAAGTAATGCCTCCTATTTTATTATGTTGGCCCACAGTGTCAGAGGTGTTAGTGGTATGGCAGTAGAGGCTGAAACTTCCCACCAATATTCTATTACATTTTGTTGCCATGTGACAGATAGCAACAGAGGGGCAGTCTGACAGAGTGGTGTCTGACATGAAAGTGTGTATGAAGCAAAAATATGTCACTGAATTCCTCCGTGTGGAACAAATAGCACCCACTGATATCCATTGATGCTTGCTGAACATTGATGGAGACCAAGCAGTGGATGCAAACACAGTGAGGCAGTGGGTGGTGTGTTTCAGCAGTGGTGACAACAACAGAGGGTCACCTCCACTGGTTTTTACAGGTGTGGCATGAAGGCTTTTGTTCATTGCTGGCTAAACTGCATGGCTAATGGTGATGACTATGTTGAAAAAAATAGTGTTTTGTAGCTGCGAATTTGTGCTATCAAACACTGTTAATATGTTCTTTGCATCTGTTGCGTTTTCCAAAGAAATGAATTGGTGGCATTACTTTCAGAGCATACACCTACATATACCTGATGGCTGCAGAGGAAACCAGTGAGCCACAGCATGTTTCTCCTTCTATTCCAAAAATAATGGAACTTATTTGCTACGTAGAAAAAAAAGCCTACTAAGGCTCATTAAGATTTAACAATAATTCACTATTAAAAATCAAAATGATACCTAAGACAGCTTAGAAACCTTTTGGGGACAGCAAAGTCAGCGGGGTTCAGTCTCTGAAGAACATATCCTAATATATCTTGCCAGTTGACGGAGGTGACTTTTGCCCTCCAGTCTACCCTCTGAGGCTCCATCTGGTGTGCTGGAGTCCTGGGAGCTTCAGGTTAGATATTAGGAAAAATTTATTCTCCGAAGGAGTGGCCAAGTGCTGCAAGGGGCTGCCCTGGGAAGTGGTTGAGTCACTGTCCCTGGAGGTGTTCAAGAAATGTTTAGATGTTGTACTAAGGGACGTGGTTTAGTGGGGAAATATTGGTGGTGGGTGGATGGTTGAGCCAGATGATCTTAGAGGTCTTTTCCAGTCTTGGTGATATCACGATTCTACTGTGTCCAGGCCTGGGGCCCAAGCACAAGAAAAATGTGGAGCTGTTGGAGTGGGACAAGAGGAGGGCTGTGAAGATGACAGAAGGACTGGAGCAGCTCTCCTGTGAAGAGGGGCTGAGGGAGCTGTGCTTCTTCTGTCTGGAGAAGAGAAGGATCTGGGGAGACGTTACAGTGGCCTTCCAGGCCCTAATAGGGGTCTAGAGGAAAGATGGGGAGAGATTCTTTATCAGGGAGCAATTTTATCAATGGTAATAGCTTTAAGCAGAAAAAAATAGATTTAGATTAGATATTAGGAAACAGTTCTTCTATGAGCATGCTGAGGCACAGGCACAGGCTGCCCCGAGAAGTGGAGGTTTTCAAGGCCCTAGGGAACCTGATGTATCATGAGGTGATGCTGCTCATGACAAGGGGGTTGGAACTAGATGACCTGCAAGGTTTCTTCCACCCCAAACCACTCTGTGGTTCTATTATTTTAATGTAAATTATAGCCTTCTTCAAGCAAATAAACTAACAGTATATGTGACATTTCTGGTTGTGAAGGAATAATTCAATGCATTAACCAAAGTCACATTTTAAAAAAGCAAAGCTCTTAATTAATAGCTCCCACACGTCTACGGAGATATAACTCTCAAACAAATGATGACATCATATTTTTGTGCTGATGATTTTAGAAGAAATACTCAGATAAAGTGTTTTTTCAATATAGATGGGAAGAAATAATGAAATTTCAAATAATGCTTCTTTTTTTTCCCCTTTATTCTATAATACTAAGGCAAGAATTGGAGATGTTAGACGAAGGCGTAAAACATCTTCAAGAGCCTATGACAAAATATGAAAGTTGTGAAAAGCTAGCAAACGGGTCTGAAAAAATCCATAAACAGCTCTAAGCTAAAAGAAAAAAGTGATTTTTTTAAAAAAGAAATTTGATTTAGAGAATGCATATAAATTTCATACCACCTAATGTATTTTTAGAAAACTCTGCTAAGTATCAGAAATCTTAGCAAAGTTTTCTTTGATTTTAGACTAGAATAAAATAGCTTTTTTTTTCATAACTAGGAATTTGCATGATAGTACCACTGGCTCTCAGTGGGATAGCCTCCAGAAGCTATTTGTTTCACATATGCAATTTATAATTTCAGTACAGTGTTATATTGAGCTACCATCACATTTAGTCTTCAGTAGTCTAGACCATGAAGTTTGTGCGATGACAATGAAACTGTAGGAAAACCCTCCCAAGAGGATAGTAGTGCATCCTTTATAAAGAAAGCAGCATGTAGGCTGTGTGAGAAACACAGGAAACAGGCTATTGAGACAAGAAAAGGTTTTTAATTTCTATTCTTAACTGAACAGGACAAAGAAGCTGGAAGAATTTTGAGTGTTTTAAGAAAGTATACTAGCAGTCATGAGTATGAAGAAATCTGTAATCACCTGAGAATTAGTATGTTAAGGAATTTAACTAGACTTTTAAGCACATATGTGTACAGATGAATATATATTTCAATAAAATTGTTTTTATTTTACCTTATTTTAATTATTTCACTTGTGCCACAAAGTTTATTTGCTATTTCTTTTCATGGAATACTGAATTAACAAAATACAAGAATTATCCACTCTGAAGTTAAATTTTTGTTTTTACAATCTTCTTGTCAAATCAGTATGTTTTAAATCTGCATAGATAGTGAACTACCTTTTTGAGAAGAAATATCTAAATATAGGCTCTATAATTTTAATTCCTGAGAACTGCAGAAAAAAAAATGTTGCTTAGGCTAAAATTCAAGTGTTAGATAAGAATCTTGCTATAAATAATAAATGTATGTAACATCTGTAGTAATCCAAGGATTTTAGGGGCTAAAGCAGCAGCAAAACAAAACCTAAGCTTATGTTTCATTCTACGTTCCATGTCTGATACTGACATTTTCTTAAATGGATGGCCAGCATAGAAATCCTTTATATCAACTGTTATCTTTATTGCATATAATAGAAGTTATAAAGTTAAATTCTGTTTTTAGCAAAGTGGTGCCTTTAGCAATGGTGCTAAGTGCAAAACCAAATCATTTCTCTGAGGAATTGCCTTCAGCCATTGTGGATAGGAAGACAGTTAATTTTCACAGTCTGCCACAAGATTATTACCTATTCTGCTCATAACTGTATCACAAATTTAAATGTCACATGCAATGGGGCATGCACCTCATATTAATGGATATGCCACAGAACAAAGCTTTCACAATTCACTTTTTTTTTTTTTTCCTTTATTCCTGCTTTGTCACATTATTCTATGTAATTACACCACTGCACCCTCCTGCAGGAAGCTCTCACTTCTTTGGCGTAAGTAGCACAGCATTCTCCAGAAGATCAAAAGCTTATTTTCCTTCCATGGCTAGATTGGTGGAGGGCTTACGTACATCAGGGCACTATCTTCTCTAAACCCCACAAAACAATAATAGCTTCTAGAGACAGTTTTGAGGAAAAGGGGAAAAATATTCTCTGCCAGATGCAGAAAGTGGACTGGGGGTAGATTGAGATAGTGGTAGACTGAGAAGCTATAAAAGATAAGAACAGACAGCTGAAGTTAAAGAAAACC